>JARYZH020001140.1:0-39521 GCA_030021035.2 Notholithocarpus densiflorus | reverse complement strand
TAGAAGCCCAATCTAAGCTTTAGTATCAAACTATCACAGGAGAGAGAGAGAGAGAGAGACTCCCAAGTCCCAACAATACATAATTAACAGTCTTATGTGATGGTATCTGGACAGTCAGATATATATTCTACTCACAGCACGCTTATAAATTGGCTCAGGCTTCAGATGCCTTGTATCATTCCATAAAACCTTAGTATCTGAACCAGCACGAATCACAAACTGATCACGAGCTTTTCCATCAATCAGCCATTGTTGAAGATTTTCCTGTAATGAAACAACAGCATATTTAACAAAATAGACATTTTAAAGGGAAAATAAATAAATAAATACCACAGATAGAGAGGGAGTTTGTTTGCAGGCAATTTGAAGACAACATAAACCATCTACTTGACCAAAAATGAAGAAATCTAAAAGCACACATATTTAAATTTTAAAATGGGCATAGAAGGCACCTTTGCGCATTTTAATATATTTTAATTTATATTAGTTGTAGAAGAGCTGCGAGTAGTTGATGGTAGTAGAGAGCTGACTTGAAGGGTATGCATATGAGTAAGATGGTTGTTTTCTAAAGTCTCTCCTCCTTCCAAGGGTAAATCCTAGCTGCTTTAGAGAGCAAAGAAATACAAGAAAACTAAAGAGGATAAACCCAAGAAAGGAGGAGGAGGAAGTAGGAGTCGCCATTATTGTTTATCCTTCTCTCTCAACTCTCAACTATGTTGCTCTTACTATATATATATATATATATATATATATATATATATATATTTTTTTTTTTTAGAATACTAAGTATTTAACACACACACGCAGAGAGAGGAGAAGGTCTTAAAGAAACTGAGAGTGGTGTATATTCAAAAGGGCCTAACTCTTGGATACATAGCACATGTTTTAAACCTCTTTAACTCACACTCATTTTCCAATGTGAGATTAACCCACTATTTTTTCTTTTGAGAATACTAAGTATTTAACACACACACGGGGGAGGGGAGAAAATCTTAAAGAAACTGACAGTGGTGAATATCCAAAATGGCCTAACTCTTGGATACACAGCACAGACTTTAAACCTATTTAACTCACACTCATTTTCCAATGTGGTGTGTGCACTTTTATGGTCTTTTTTGGCCTTAATATAAGCTTCTTCTTCTTTTTTTTAAATAATGTTAGGTTCTAAAAGTTTAGAACAATTGGCAAATCATGAGCACAAACTTGTCCAGATATAGATATTAGAGTCTATAGGGAATATTAGACAATGCTTAATGTGCTGCAAGTCTGAATACAAGAATAAGCAAACTGCAGGTTCAAAAATTCGAAACATGCCAGGTTCGACCAATCAAGAGAACAGGTTCAACCGACCGAGAGAACAGGTTAACCAATCAAAAGACGGGTTCTGCAGAATTTAATTAAAGTCCATCAGCCTATTAAGCCCATTAAGTAATTAGAGTTTTAGATCTATTCTCCTAGTATATAAAGGTAATCCTAAGACACATTTTGTGATGACTTTGGAGGTGCCCTTGTGAGATCTAAAAGGTGCTGTGCCTTCTCCTTTCAAAGTCACTACTAGAAATCATTCTCATACCAATGGAACCAGTAGATCTGAAGTTGCTGCAACAAAATCATATATAGCTAATGATTTAAATCTTCAAGGGTGGCCTTAGAATCACAAACTGGAAAGTTTGTGATGCTAAATCTTTGAGTGGAATCTCAAAGTCACAAACGTGGGATCTCAAAGTCACAAACGTGAGAGTTTGTGTTCAGCAAATTCAAGATAGAAGAGTCCGTGGAGTCGGAGTTGCACGTGGTTATGTTAGTAAGTTCTACAAGAGTTAGTTTTAGATTTAGAGTTTAAATATATTGTAAACTTCCATTCTATCATAGTGGATTTGTTTACCTTGAGGATAGCCAAGTTAAATCCTCTCCAGTTTTTTTCCTTGAAACAGTTGATTTCATTGGCTTTCCTGGGTCATCATATTACTGTCTTCTTTACTTTTCCGCACTAAGTAATATGTTTGCATGTGTTTAACGTAGATCTCATAATTAACCTAAGTAAATACTTGGCTAATTCATTAAATTAAACTAATCTATTTTCAAGGGATCTAAATAAACAAACATATAATTATTTTTTTTTTTTTTTTTTTATTGATGTGATAATATAAGCTAATTGAAGATAAGGATGGAAATTTTGCCACGCTCTGCTTAAATCGCTCCTCCTCGCTTCGTCCCACGCAGATTTCTCCACCCCGCAAAGGTGATGGAATGGGGATGGGGCGAGATTTTAGCCCCGCACCACGGGGTGGGGTAGGGATGAATTTAGACTTTTTAGACCCATCCCGCCCCATCCCCACCTTACCTCGCGTTGATAAGGGTTAAATTGAAAAAATTTTCATACCCTAAAACCCTACTATTTAAACAAACATATTATTAGCTTATTTTATTATACCTAACTTGGTTCTCTGCCTCTTTTTTCTTTCTAGCAAGGTTGGAAATAAGATACAAATTTTAACGTTTTCTTTTATCTTTATTAGAAACAAATTTATATACTATTAAATTATTGATTTTGTACTATGACATTTTTGTTTTTATTGTGATATTGTCTTGTTAAACACTTGGATAATATTATTTATTTTTGCTAAAAGTTAGTTTGATTTGATGGGATAAATTTATTTTTAATTTCAAGTATATTTTTACTAATGAAATAGGTTTTATTAAAAAAAAATTGTAATAGTTGTAAGCAAATCAACAAGAAGTAGAGTTTTACGGGGTGGGGCGGGGTTTCATGGGACCTCAAGGGGCGGGGATGGGGCAAGAAATTTTTTTCCGTCATGCGGGGCGGGTCGGGGATGAAGCAAGACAAAACCATGTGGGGCAGGGGCAAAGACTCCATCCTTCGGCCCCGCCCCGGCCCACCCCACCCCGCTCCATTACCATCCCTAATTAAAGGTACAATAGATTATCAATCTCACAAGTCACTCACTTTAACAAGCATATTTAGTTGAGGACAATTTTGTATTTATTTATGTTATTTAGCTATCCCTAATAATTGAGCTTGCTTGACATAACTTGGAGGAATTGCAAATCCCTAGAAAGACGCATAGCCGGATTAAGGTTATTCTTGTCCTTTCAAGGAGTTGGTGGATATCTGAGGCTACTTTAGATATTTCTCTCTCTACGCTAAAGAGTTTTGTTTCTACCTAGGAGTGTTTGTGTTGTTTCTACCTAGGAATGTTTGTGTTTACCCAGGTTTAGCCAGCACCTTTACTCAAAATCCTTCACTCTACGCCACTTTCCTCTCCAATCATCTCCCATCACTCCCTTTCACATTTACTTCTCACCTATCACAGTCCCCTTTACACTATGTCACCCACCTGTTTTACAAGGTGGTATATGGTGTTTCTGGTGCATGTATCCTCCCTCTCACATGAGGGTAGACCCCACACTTGTGGGGTTTACCCTCATGTGAGAGAGTAGATGTATGCATCGAAAACATCATGTATTTTCTCCTATTTTACACCTTCTTTGAATCCTGTGTACACCTTTTGGTTTTTCTCCTTTCTAAACAAAACATTAGTCTCCCCTTGCCTTTCTTTTTCTTTTTTCCTCTGCCTCTCCTTTTCTTTTTTTTTCTTTTTTTTTTTTGTTTTGTTTTTTTTTTTTTTTTTTTTTTTGTTTTGTTTTTGTTTTTTGTGTTGTCCTTGTCGCTTGTGCTTGTGCTGAGTGTTATTCTCTTGGTTGTTTGTTATAGAGCTGTTGTTCCCTCGTCATGTGACCATAGGGGACCATTTTGCAGTACGCAACTTTGGCTGGTCTGAAAGCAGTGGGTCAAATGTGAGTATTGGGCCTTTTATAGAAGAATCTGACTTTGATTCTCAATCTAGTGAGGATAGCGAGACCCCTTTCGTGAGACATGGGCCAATTCTAGAGGCAGATCCTGAAAATATTGACATGCAACGCGAGTTTTGGAGTCACTGTGCAATTGGCTTCATACTTGACTATAGGAAGTTTTCAATCTTGTACCTGCAGCAGCTTATCAATAGTACATGGAGAATCCAAGGTGTGGCTACTATTGTGGGTAGAGATTCGTTCTTTTATCTGATTCATTTCGAGCATGCAGAAGATCTAGAGCATATGTGTGCTGAAGGTCTATGGGCTATCGATGGAGCTCTTCCTGTTTTGGAGAAATGGAGATCCAACTTGGTTTTTAACAGACCTCAACTTAA
Organism: Notholithocarpus densiflorus; assembly: GCA_030021035.2. Taxonomy (NCBI): domain Eukaryota; kingdom Viridiplantae; phylum Streptophyta; class Magnoliopsida; order Fagales; family Fagaceae; genus Notholithocarpus; species Notholithocarpus densiflorus. Next base: position 35,310 of record JARYZH020001140.1, on the reverse strand, counting down.
CTACTTTTCTATATGGGTTCAACTACATGGTTTACTGTCATGCCCCAAACCCAAAAGGGTCCAAAGCATGAAAAACTGAGCCTTAAAAGAGATATTGTAGGGGATTTTTTTTTCTTTCCATTTGATAAAATAAATAAATATATTGATCTCTCCACAATATAAGACAGAGCTCTATGACACACTTACAAACAATACAAACTACAAATCATGTGTCTCCAAATATACATGAAAATCCAAAGCTCCAAATAAATAAACACAAAATCACGATCCTCTCTAAGATATGTAATCTCAACAGAAAATTTTAGGCCTATCATGCCCAAGGCTAACAAACCTCAAGAGCCCAACCTCTAGGAGAATTAGCTATGGCCTCGAATAATTTAGTAAATTGAGCACCAACAATTTATAACACAAATCTTCCACTTAGCATAGTACTCCAATCACCACCAATAACTAAGCTCCGTGCCCGACGTATAGCTAATATATCTATAAAATTGTTGGAGAGTGGAATGAGCTAAAACCCAATAAGTAGCATAATTAATGGGGGTGGGGGAAATGCAAGTTTCATGATGAAAAACAGTTTGCAAAACATGTTTTAGTTTGGGAAATTGCTAACTGAATATTGCAAGATCATTTTCAATAATAATATAACAAGAATGATTAAATGATGAAACACAAAGTTTCTCAAAATAATACCATGAAACTATATACTATAATCTGTGAGCACCAACAATATAATTTCCAAAGCCATAATATCTAATATAAGGTAAATTATCACAAATATATCACACTACCACATAGACCGTTCAGGGGATCCACCCGTTCACAACTAGCATGATATTGTCCTCTCTGGTATGTAGACTCTTGGCCCCATGGACAGCAGCCTCACCCATACCCTCAAGGTTTTTCTCTCCCCCCATGGGCAGCAGAGAAAGTGCGTCAAATAGGACCTCTTTTGCATGTGGTCTTTTGGCCCCATGGGCAGCAGCCTCACCCACACACAATCAAGGAACCTCTTCCCCCCATGGGCAATAGGGAAGAATGCGTCATCCAAAGTGAAAGGGCACTGACCTAGATCTGATTCCGTTGTCACAAAGACAACGAAAACCAAATCGACTGATCATCGGGAAATCACACATGGCATGGTGTTAAAACCACATAAAGCTCACAGGTTACATTACTTTGAAACACATAGTTTATATCTAGGTAATTTTAGAAAAACCTTAAATAATCTAACTTCCACAAAGGTTGTAAAGTTTTCAACTTCATTCTTGTCAAGAGATTTTCTATCAATTTCCCACATAACAAGACAAGATAAGCATCTTTAAATTTTATAATATACCATCAAATCCATGATTTCCTTATCAAAGATTAAATAAAGGCGTAAATACACTTTTGGTCCCTACATTTTGGGTCATTTCTCGATTTGGTCCCTAAATTGATTTTGCTCCTATGTCAGTCCCTGATTTTTCAAAATCGTTTTTAAAATTGTCCCTACCATCAACCTGGTTACGGAATAAGCTGATGTGGCAAATGGAAGTGCCAGTTATCAAAGCCAACTAATAAAATATTGCAGAAAATGCCAGCGTGTACCACTCAACCCCATGAGACCCTCACGTGACCCAGCCACATCACGTTCCCGCCTCTTTTTCCCCACGTGATGATCATGTGACCAAGCTTATCAATGTTTCAACTACCCTCCTTCAGCCACTTCGTCACTTCAATCCTAAATTCCCAAATTTCACCTAAAATCCCCAAATTAGGTCATGCTACCTGAGAAAACTCAAGCCCAGTCCCCTAAGAAAACTCAATCCCATTTTTGTGAAACGATTTCCTTGACAAATCAGTACGAATTAGAACGACGATGTGATCTGGAGGAGAAGGAGAACGTCGCGATTTGAAGCTCGATTTACCACATCGATTCTGACATCTGAGATTCTTATATGTGTGTATATATGTTTCTCTGTGTGTGTATATGTCTCTCCATCTCTTTTTATATGTCTCTCTCTCTTACTTTTAACACGTTCTATCTATGTATGTAAATCTATCTCTCTCTCCTACTTTTAACGCGTTCTATCTATATGTGCAATTTTGTCCCTCTCATCGATTAGGGACCACACTTTTGATGATTCATTATGCTTTAATTTGTCTGTTTGGTTGGTGTTTGTTATTGTTTGGCCTTTAGGGATCAATGTGGTCCATGAGTGTTCCCTGTTACCAGTAAACTATATATATTTTTGGCATTGTTTTGTCTTCCATGTAGGAGCTTATTGTTTAGAATGTATATAGTCAGTGCATGTTTAACTGTTTGATTTAGTTTTGTCTTTATTGTAATAAAATAATCAGTACTTTTTTTCCATGCATGCAGAATGGACAATTTATTTACTATGCATGTGCATCATGGGGGGCAGTTCACTGAAAATCTTGAGGAGTATGTGGGGGGTGAAGTGGGGATAGTAGATAATTGTGATCCTGATGAGTGGTCTAAGGTAGAGATTGAGGCCATTTGTAGGGATTTTGGGTACATTGCTATGAGCAAGCTATGGTACATAAAGCCTGGGGATAATGAGGAGAATAGGGTGTTCCACTTGATCAAGGATGATAAAGATGCAATGCTCATAACCGAATTGGTGAGGGGTCATGGGCAGATTCATGTATACGTAGAGCATCCAGTATATGATCCTATCCTCATTAATGGGGGTAAGGGAGTAACATTGGATGTTGCTGTAGGAAATGAGCATGATGAGCATGTTGACTTTGTGGATGTTAGTTCATCTGAGGGGGAACCTGCTTATGATGCTTATTACAATGGTAAGGGCTACTTTAATGGTTTTAATGATTTTGATGAGGGTGGGTCCTCTGGTGGTGATGATGATTTTGATGGTCATCAGTATTTCTATGAAGGTGACATGGATGATGATTTTGGCAAGGATGATAGGGGTGATAGGGATAGTGGTGTTGTTGGGTCTGAGGGTGGTTATGATGGTGGTGAAAATCCTGCTCCCACCAATGGAGATGGTGTCCAAACTGATTCTGATGTTGAAATAATAGGATGCAGGAGACCTGGTAAGGAACCAGTTGTTGATGAACCAGAAGAGGATGGGGCTATCACCTCTAATAGTAATGATGATACTGATATGGAAGGGACCAGAGAAATGAACCCCAACTAGAGGTTTGTTGGAGCAGATAGTGATGATAGCTGGGAAAATGAGGTTGATGCACCAGTGCCAGATCAGATGGGGGCTGGTGTAATGAACTCAAATTACACCAGTGAGGAGCTTTTAAGTCTCATTGAGTCATCAGATGATAGGGGGTTGATGATAGTGGCAGTGAGGGTCATGGTGAAGATGATCATGGACAGGTGGACAATGTCACTAGGAGGAAGAAGTTTCCAGTGTTTAAGCCAGTCTCTAATCCTGAACACCTTAGGTTTGAGAAGGATATGTTGTTTATTTCTCCTAAACAGTTCAAGGATGCTATCACTGAGTATGCAATGTGTGGTAGATGGAGGGTGAGGTTTGTGAAGAATGATAAGCTAAGGGTTAGAGCCAAGTGTCAACCTCTATGTAAGTTTACAGCTTACCTAGCAAAGATGTCCAGGGAGATGACTTATCAACTTAAGACCCTGAACTTGGAGCACACATGTACAAGGAGCTACAAAAATCCAAGGTGTACTGCCAAGTTCCTTGTAAAGAAGTTGATGAAAAAGGTGAGGAGACAACCTGACATAAGACTGAAGGATATTCAAGATGTTGTTCATGAGAAGTATGTGGTGCATATCAGTGCAGGGAAGGCTAGCAAGGCTAAAGAAAGGGCTCAAGAGTTTGTAGATGGGACTTTCACAGAGCAATACAATCAACTTTGGGATTATTGTGCAGAACTGAAGAGATCCAGTCCTTGTAGTACAATTCTGATGAAGACTCACACTTTTAATGAGGGAGACTTGGCAGCTGAGATGGATTTACATACTGGAGTGTCCTACTTTGAAAGGTTGTATATATGCTGGGCCGGGTGTAAGAATAGATTCTTGGCAAGCTGCAGGCCATTAATTGGATTGGATGCTTGCCATCTTAAACACAAGGTGGGAGGGGGGGTGGCAGCTGATGGTTGCAGTAGCCAGGGATCCTAATGAAGAGTACTTTCCTCTGGCTGTTGCAGTGGTGGAAGCTGAAACCAAGGACTCATGGACTTGGTTTATCAACTTGCTGCTAGCTGACATTGGTGATAGCAAGAGGTAGGCTTTCATAACAGACCAGCAAAAGGTATTATAATATTTTATAATATATTGTCTATTCCCAAATAAAATAACAAATGTCATTTAGTTTATATAACAAATATTTTTTGTTTATATAGCTCACTGCTTGTTGTTTACCTTGGCAGGGGTTAGTGCAGGCATTTGCAGATAACTGGCCTGATTATGAACATAGAATCTATTGTAGACATTTATACAACAACTTGAGGAAGCAACATCCTGGTCTCTTGATCAGGGATTTGTTCTGGAGAGCAGCAAAGGCTACTTATGCACAGGAGTTTGAGAGGTTAATAAATGAAATGAAGGATGTTGATAAGGGTGCATATTTTTGGTTGAAAGGGTATACCACAACAATATGGGCTAGACACATGTTCAGGAGTGATGGTCTAACTGATACTGTCCTAAACAATATGTGTGAAAGCTTCAACAGCAAGATATTAAAATTCAGAGGGAAGCCCATTATCAGTATGGTATGAAAATGTCATGTAGTTTATGTAGTTCATGTATTCATGTTTGAGTTATATACTGTATACCATGAACTAATATGTGGGTTGTTTATGTGTGCAGCTTGAGGACATCAGACTGTATTTGATGAACAGGTCCCAACAAAATAGACTAAGTATTTTGAAGGTGGAGTCTGAGTTGTGCCCTATAGTATGTAAAAGATTGCACAGGGAAAAGATGGGTAGCAGTAGATGGTTGGCTTGTTGGGCTTCTGACAAAAGGTTTGAGGTTAAGAATGGGCTGGTTAGCTTTATTGTGGACCTATCTAAGAGGACCTGCAGTTGTAGAAAATGGGACATCTCTGGCATTCCATGCTGCCATGCAATTTCATGCATTTTCTTCAACAGAGAGGCAGCTGAGAAGTACACTAATGATTGCTACAGAGTCAGCACATACAAGGCATTCTATGAGCCAGTGATTAATCCAATCAATTGTCAGAATATGTGGACCCCAACTGGACTCCCACCTGTGCAGCCTCCAATAAAGAGAAGGCCACCTGGTAGGCCCAAGAAGAAGAGAGCAAGGGAACCCAATGAACCAAGTAAGGGGCATAGCAAGGGTTTGGGTATTGTAAAGAGATGCAAATCATGTGGGAAGATAGGCCACAACAAAAGAAGTTGAAAAGGTGAGGTTAGGGGCAATTCTTCACTGCCTACAGCTGCTGCTAATGGTCCAAACAAAAGGAGTTCTAGGCCAAAATAGGTATAATACTAGTTTATTCATGAATCACAATTGTTTGTACTTGTTCTCTACCTTTTGAAGTTTACTTGAGTGTATATGTATGTTATGTGTAGACAAGTAACAGTGGTCATGGTGGTAGAGCAAGTGGAGTGGCCATCAATGAGCTAAATCAACCAAGGGTACCATCTACCAATAGGCTAACCAACAATAATGCAGCCAACAACAGAAGCAGTGCACCCTCCAACAATCCAGCCAACAACAATGCAACAACCACCTACACACCTAGGAGCAGTGCACCCCCTAACACTTCAACATCCAAGAGGAGGAAGGGGAGTATCACAAGTATTGAGGGGTAATGAGAGCCAAGCATCTTTGCATGGACCAAGGGGATCAGCTAGTGGAATCTGAGCTTTTCACTATTTGGATTTTTTTTTGAACTTTTGTCTTTTTGTAGTCAGTTTGAACATTTTTTAGTTATGTGCATTGGCCCTTTTTGTTGGTTGTAATGAGGGCTGAACTATGGTTGACTTATGTCCATTTTTGTATAGCTGAACAGTGGCAGCTAAGTAGGGTGATATGTTGTGCAATCACCTTTTATTTTTGTTGCCTGAACAATGGCTTAATTAACTAACTTGGATTTCATGCTTGATATCTATATTGGATTATAATTGTTGGCAGGCAATGGTATGATTTGTATTTCTGTATTATGCCAGGGAATGACCTATATGCTTTGTGTATTTGGTAGTAATGTTGTGGTTTCTGTATTGTGCTGCAATTATGAGTATTGTGGCATGAAATGAGTTCCATTATTTTCAGTTTATGGTTTGTATACTTTTAGCTATGATATGTGCTGCAATTATGGAATGAGTTCCAACAGATTCATGTACACGGCAGAATTGGTAACTGCAGTCACTATGTACATGGGAGATTTGGTAACTGCAGAACAATCAAAACTTGCACATAGTTACCAAAATAAGTTCAGTCATTCATTACAAACCAGTAAACAATGAGCAATTTAGGTAAAACAACATATACAGTTTAAGTTCAACCCATGAGAACTTCATTTCATTCTAGCTGAAATTACAAGGTCATTGGAATACACTTCTCCACAAAATATTGCATAATGCATATTCCTAAACACTGACAAAGAGGCATGCCAACCCTTCATACAAAAAGCATGCCAAACCTTCATACAAGGCACTTAATTTCTCTACACCAGCTAATCCACCCAGCAATACACCATAACCCACCCATCTAATCCAATAAAGCTAAAATCACACAAAGGCATATCCCACACATCACCAATGCCAAAATCAGAGACACTATCAAACACCTCTCCCTCTTTTTGCAAGTTGAAACCTCAGCCTTGAGTCTAAGAATGGTTTGCCTCTGTTCTGGGATAAGCACCTTCCCACACGCACAAATCTCATCATCAAGCCACTGAAAAAACTTGCATTTCCGGCCAACCTGAAAATCAAACCCAAATTTCAAACAAAATCAACCCAGCCCACTATAAAAACGAATTAATGAAGAAAAATTTTAAACCACTAACACCTTACCCAGTAATTGGGACACCCATAGCAGGGCTGGGATAATAGCAAATGCGTGGTGCTCTCATCCTCAGGCTTGTTGACGATGATGAGGTTACTTCCATCTCTTCAGTAGTTGCAGCAAAGTTATGGTGGCTGTGAGTGATTTAGGGCTCCTCGACTGTATCTCTTTATGGGGTGGTTGAAGGTAGTTGATAAGCTCGGTCATGTGATCGTCACGTGGGGGAAAAGAGGCGGGAACGTGGCGTGGCTAGGTCACGTGAGGGTCTCATGGGGTTGAGTGGTACACACTGGCATTTTCTGCAATATTTTATTAGTTGGCTTTGACAGCTGGCACTTCCATTTGCCACATCAACTTATTCCGTAACCGGGTTAACGGTAGGGATGATTTTAAAAATGATTTTGAAAAATCAGGGACTGACATAGGAGCAAAATCAGTTTAGGAACCAAATCGAGAAATGGCCCAAAATGTAGGGACCAAAAGTGTATTTACGCCTTAAATAAAATATGCTCATTTTTTTATATCAACAATTCATGCATTTCCTCAAATGCAATACCAAATATGATGCACTTTCATATATAATCATATATATATATATATATTAAGGTTACGACACTTTTAGGACATATGTGATTCAATGTTAGGAACATATGTCAAATATTTTATGTAATTGGCTAATCCTTTGACAAAACGCACTTTACTTGTAATTTGGTAGATCTAGGATGTGTTTAATACTTCAAGGAACAAAGTTTCAAGTTCAAGTGTTAAAGCCATGCAAGTCTCTCCAAGAAACAAGTGAAGAAGTGCTGGATTTTAAAACTCGATAGCTAGCATCGATCAAGGTTTAAAAGCTGTTTCAGCCCGTGGCTCGACAGCTAGCTCGATAGATGGCTATCTATCGAGGTTTATGAAACTCAATTTTTCAGAGATTTTCATCCAATCCGTGAGTATGTGTTTTGGCTTTCTTTTCTCACAACCCTAAACATATATAAGGATTATTTTGAGGGCCGTCAAAGGTTACACAAGTGTAAAGCAAAGTCTTGTTTATGCAAATTGTGACCGGAGACAGAATTTACCCTAGTTCATCTTTCTCTTGAAGAAGCTGCTATGTTTGTACACCGTAGGGTTTTGTGACCAAGGAGCTTCTTGATCTTCATCGTGTGATGAACTGAAGAACTTTGCAGCCAACATCCTTCTCAAGTTAGTGATTAAGTCGCGTACTGGGATCCACGCATTTATTGGTTAGTCACGTACTATGAGCCATGCATTGAAAATAAGAGATTTTCACTACAGAACAAGTCCAATTGGGTATTGGGGTAAGGGTTCAACTATAGGTTGGTATAAGGTACTGGGATTCCTTTACTTGTAACCGCTTGTTGTGATAATAGTAAATTCTCGGGAGTGGTGACCTTAAAATCACCCTATGGGGTTTTTGCCGTATAGTTTTTCCCCATTCAAAAACAAATCACCCATGTCAATTTAATTTCCGCTGCATTTAGTTTAATTGGTGATTTGTTTGTACTACCACACGCTTTGTATGTTAATTAACTTAATTAATTCACTTGGCTAAATTAATTGGTTAATTTATCACAAGGGGTCAATACATTCTTGGCCTATCAAGTGGTATCTAAGCAGGCACACTCTAATTAGGTGTTAATCTTTGTTGTGTGATCCATTGACCCATGTTGTCATGGATAAAGGACAGTCTCTTATTATACCTCATTTATTTGATGGTACTAACTATGCAAACTGGAAAGTACACATGAGAGCTTTCTTGCAGTCATTAGATGAAAAGGTGTGGCAAGCTGTGGAGAAGGCTGGACCAAGCCTACGAAAGCATCGGCCGACTGGGATGATGCTAAGATTAAGGCGGTTTACTTCAACAACAGGGCATTGAATGCTCTATTCAGTGCAGTCACGAATGAGGAGTTCAAGAAAATATCCTCTACTGAAACTACTAAGGAAGCATGGACCATTCTCTAGACAACCTATGAAGGAACCAAGGCTGTCAAGGATACAAAACTTCAAAGGCTTACTACGAGCTTTGAAGAAATCAAGATGGAGGAGGATAAGTCATTTGATGAGTTCTATGCCAAGCTCAAGGACATAGTGAACTCAGCCTTTAATCTTAGGGAAACCATTCCTGAACCCAAGATTGTCAGAAAGGTGCTTAAATCTCTACCCGAGAGATTTCATGCCAAGATCACCGCGATTAAAGAATCGAAGGATATTGACAAAATACCTTTGACAAAGTTGGTTGATAATCTGCAAACCTATGAGTTGGGTTTGACAAGGATCGGGAAATCAAGCAAGAGCAAAAGCATGGCATTGAAGGCTAAGAGTAGTGACACTGATGAGTCTTCAGACGATGAAGATTCTAAAATGAAGTCCTACATCACAAGGCAATTCAAGAAGTTCATGAAGAATACTAATGGGAAGGGCTTCGACAAGGACCATAGACAATCTAGTTCTTCTCAGTTTAAAAGTCAAGACAAAGGGAAGAAGGATGCTAGGGATGGCGGCCAGTACACTGTTCCCTCAGGACCAAAATGCTTTGGGTGTCAAGGCTTCGGTCACATGAAACAAGAGTGCCCTACGTATCTCAAGACCATTGGGAAGAGCAAGGCACTTGCTGCTACGTTGAGTGACACTGAGCCTAAGGATGATTCTGATAATGAGGATGATGGAATCCTAAATGCCTTCACTACCACTATAAATCCTACTAAAGGGATTGTTGAAGATGTGGATGAAGAAGAGGAATTGGTGGAGTCTAAGTTTGAAAAGATGGATGAACAAGATGATATCCACACAGCCTATGCAAAGTTATACAAGGTCTCAGAAAAGCATGAGCAGTTGTATAGGTTGGCCACCAAGAAGCTTAGTGAAGTGGAACTTGAACGAGAAGAAATCTCCACAAAGTTTGATGAAGCAAATCAGACCATTAAAGCACTGAGATTTAAGAACAACTTCTTAGCTGAGAAGACCAAGAAGCTTGAGGCAGAATTGTTCCAAGTCAGAGCCCAATTGGAAAGGACTTCAAGTGTAAAGCTCGATGAGATGCTCAGTCTTCAAAAATCTGCATCCGATCAAACCGGTTTAGGGTATGATTTCTCTTCTCCTAGTATAGCTTTTACTAGTACTACTGTTTTTTTTCCTCCTACTAATAATGTTGAAACTAAGAACAATGATGTTAAGAATGAATTAGCTAGTGAGAACGTAGACAAGGGTAAATCTATCTTAGGAGCTCCCCCTAAGCTTGATAAGAAAGATATTAAGAACCCTAGGGCTAAGAAGGGAAATACTCAAAAGCCCAAACAGAAAAAGCAGCATTTCTGTCATCACTGTGGCATAGCTGGACATACTCGACCTAATTGTTATAAGTGGTTAGCCACTCAACAGAGCAATAGTATAATCGCGTCGGGAAACCAGAATCAGTTTCCATCCTCCTTTGCTCCTCTTAGAGATCTTCTCAAAGCCCTCATATTCCTTTCAAACTTAAACGGTTTTAATTCTTCCCCCTCACTGCCGAATCAAAGGTTTGCTAAACGGAAAGGTTCTTCCAAGGTGTGGAAGGAAAAGGGCTCCAAGTGATTCTGTCACTTTTTCTCTCTCTTCGCTTCTTGTTTCTGTGTTTGCATTACTTGTGTGTTTTGCTTTCATGTTTTGAGTTAGTCTAGTTTTATGCATTGCTTTGTTTAACATGTTTTTATTTGTTTACTTTTCAGTTTTGCTTTATTTTGTTTTCCATATAAAAAAAAAAAAAATTTGAATAATCAGAAAAATACAAAAACTGTATGTGTTTTGTGTACATTGGTACTTATGTACCTTGGATGGCCATTAAAACAAAGTTTTCTAAACTTTGTGTCTTTTGTAGCTTAGATGAGCATCTCTATGCACAACTAAGCAAGTGAGTTTTGTGGCTCGTATTTGTGATGAGTAAGATTAAGTAATCTCTTGTACTTAACACTCATATCACTCTTTTTGACGGGAAGGACTAGAAAATCCTAAAAGAAAGGCATAAATAACCATCTCACCACTGTTGCCCGCCAATCATGAAATGACATTTGTATGCTTCGGCATAGCAAAAGTGGAATGTCAAATGCTTAACATCATTGGGTTTTTTTTTTTCTCTCTCTCTCTTATATGCCCATGCATGATTTGCTTAAAAGAAAAATATGCAAAGAAAAACAAAAAGCAAAAAGAATCAAAATGTTTTATATATGATTGCAAGCGTGTATTCTAGGAGATGTAGGAGTTATAGGATGTACTTCGAATGTGATAGTCCCCATCAAATAGTTATGATTGTGTGTGAGTTAAAGTGATTTTCTCATATCTCAAATCGTCATAACATGTAGACACTTATGCAATCTTGCAATGTTTTTCACACACAACACACAATATTCTTTGTTACTCTTGATACACGTGCAGGTACAATGTGATTTGGCTATCACAAGGAATACATGTGTTAATGTATGCTCACTAAACTGTCTTGACTTGAATTTGAAATATAAAATTGGTTAGACTTGTTTAGTGTGTATGTGTGTTCTGGATCTATGTGTTTAACATTTTTTTGTTGAGAGATGATTTTGAGAGTCTAAAATGTTGTTTGGATCTATGGTTGTGAAGCATGCTTGATTGCATTCATATCTGTGTTTTTCTCTTCTTTGAAAAACTGTTTTTAAGCAATCTCGATAGCTCTTGACAGATAAGCTATCTATCGAGACCCTTCAGCTGCTTTTTATCGCATTCTCGATAGCTCTCTATACCTACTTCAATCTATCGAGAAACCTTCTGGATGCTCGATAGCTTCTCGATAGCTACCTTAATCCATCGAGAATCTTTGCTGTGGACACCTCTCGTTAGCTCCTCGATAGCTCTTCGATAACTAAAACATGCCTTTTAAATCTTGATAGCTCTCGATCCATCGAGGTTTATGAAGATTCTATATATAGGCGCCTCGCGATTTCAAATCCATTATCCTCGATCTCTCTCGACTGCTTTGAGTCTTTTCACCACCTAAACACCTCTCACTCACTCCAAACTTCATTCCCAAGAGTTATTCGACCTTGATCTTGTTCTTCTTCACTGGTAAGGTCTTTAATCCCTCTCTTCATCACGCATTTCATATTTTTAACCTAACTTTTGGGGTTTTTGGAAAGTTTTGTGATTTTTCAAAATCAATGAAGTTTTTGCTCAATTTTTGGAATGGGTTTTGTCAAAATGATGTTTAAAACTTCATGCATTACATCACACTTGCATTATAACTATATTTTCATGCATTTTAGATGTATGCTATATATGTTGAACTGTTTGTGTGCTGTTAGGAATGAATTAGGCTAAGCCCATGATGTATTTAAATTTGCATGTCACATGTTCATGCATTTTCATGCATACGTACCTTACTGTTTTTATCTTTTGATATTAAAACTGTTTGGTGCTTTTCTGATTGTCTCTCTCTGCCTCTCTCTCTCTCTTTCTTACGTTAGTTGCATCATGGCACCTAAATGTAAATCTACTCCGTCCCAGAATCCTCTTCGTTCCGGAGCATCTTCTTCTTCTTCTCTTTTTGACCCCACTCCATCTCACGTACGGTTTCATGATGAGAAGGCTAAGTCGGACTTTTCGGAGAACTTTCCACGACGAGGCATTCATTCGGAACGCCAAGTCGTTCTATCAGATTTTTTTGACACTGACCTACCCACTGTCATCTACAGTAGGGGTTGGGAGTCACTATATGGCGTCTCGATCATGTGCCCTTCCATGATCATACAGGAGTTCTACTCCAATATGCACGGATTTGATTATTCTATACCCCAGTTTGTCACTCGCGTTCGGGGTATACGCAGGGTAGTTACTCCGGATATTGTATCTGAGGTACTACACGTTCCCAAGGTAGCACATCCTGACTACCCTAGTTGTGATTGTCTTAAGACTGTGTCTAAAGACGAACTCGCGTCTCTATTTTGTGAGACACCATCTTCTTGGGGTGAGCGTCAAAACACCCCTTGCTCGGCCTTTGCAAAAGGTCTGAGATTCCTTAATATGGTGATGACATTTATTCTTCATCCTTCGTCACACTATAACACTATCACAAAGCCTCGTGCTCGCTTTTTGTTATCCCTCATTGAGGATCTTTCTATTGACTTCCCTTCTCACTTTATTCTCTCCCTTATAGATGTCTATAAGGATACAACGACCCATGATAAGCTAATTTTTCCTTCGGCTATTAGGTGGCTCCTTCGCCATTTCTCTGTCTCCTATCCCGAGTCTCCCCACTTCACATTCATTTGTGCCATCGATGCAGCTACCGTTCGACAGAGCGCGGTACAGCTTAGACTGAGGCAGCCCCGGACAGAGACGGCAGCTCCTCTAGCTTTTATCGCTCCATCCACCTCCGCTCCTTCATCTTCTGCAGGTGGAGTGACACTTGAGGCCATCATGGTACAGCTTGTGCGCATGGATGCTCGCCTTAACACTCTCAGCGATGAGTTGTGTCAAGTGAACACCCATGTTGGTCGTATCACACGACGACAAGCTGTCATGGGTGGTTTCACTGTTGCTTCCTCTCCATCTCCATCAACTTTTGAGGATGAGAGTGACGATGGCTTCGACAGTGATAATGCTGATGAGGCTGATGATGCTAACTCGCCTAGTAATGATGAGATGTCTACTTGATGTACTTACCCCTTTGTCACTCGTGACAAAAATGGGGAGTCGTTTTGAGATGAAAGTAGTCATACTCATAGGGAAAGGGTTAGTATAGGAGATTTTGTGATAGGGGGAGTGTACATGAGAGATGTAGTGAGGATTTTTGTATCTTTTCTTTTCTATCTCTTTTAGGTACATTATTTCTTTGTATATTGGTCTTGTGACCACTTGACATACATTGTACTTATATTTGGTTTATATATTTTTTGATGTATGTTATTTCACCTATCTCTCCATGTGTTGTTTCTTTTCTTTCTTTATACACATGTTTCTTATTTATTGTATGCAATCTATTATTTCTGTTTCACACTAAGATGTCGTGATGAGTTTTGTTTAAACTATTTCAGAAATACAGGTTGTCAAAGTCTTCTTGCCATAAACTCTCTTCTTGCAAAGTTTTTCAAGAGTTTGTGTTAGGATGAATTTTATTATATTCAATAAGTGAGTATGAGTTGAGTGATTTATGACCTCTCTCATATATTCATTTGTTTGTTGTGGTCTTGTCACGGATTGCCAAAAGGGGAGATTATTAGGACATATGTGATTCAATGTTAGGAACATATGTCAAATATTTTATGTAATTGGCTAATCCTTTGACAAAATGCACTTTACTTGTAATTGGGTAGATCTAGGATGTGTTTAATACTTCAAGGAACAAGGTTTCAAGTTCAAGTGTTAAAGCCATGCAAGTCTCTCCAAGAAACAAGTGAAGAAGTGCTGGATTTTAAAACTCAACAGCTACCCATGGCTAGACAGCTAGCTCGATAGATACCTATCTATCGAGGTTTATGAAACTCAGTTTTTCAGAGCTGATTTTCATCCAATTCGTGAGTATGTGTTTAGGCTTTCTTTTCTCACAACCCTAAACATATATAAGGATTATTTTGAGGGCCGTCGAAGGTTACACAAGTTGCACAAGTGTGAAGCAAAGTCTTGTTCATGCAAACTGTGACTGAAGACAGAATTTGCCCTAGTTCATCTTTCTCTTGAAGAAGCTACTGTGTTTGTACACCGTAGGGTTTTGTGACCAAGGAGCTTCTTGATCTTCATCGTGTGATGAATTGAAAAACTTTGCAGCCAACATCCTTACAATTTCGTGGGTAATGTGGGATTTTATAATGTGGGTAAAAAATTGAGTCAAGCACACTAAAACTGGCTAGCAGTGCATTGCGCGGGTCATCTCGCGAGTTAGCCTAGTCGCAAGATGCCTCCTAGCACTTGACTCTTCAACTTCCAGCATATGCTTCTCATGTGGCCTTTCACGGGTTGTCCACTCGCAAGCCAGTCGCGAGCAAGTCATGAGTTGTCTTTTCTTCACAGTTTTTCACTAAATTTCACACACTCAACCCTTACATTAAATCCCATAAATATACAGGGAAATGATTGACTAAATACAATCAAATTTGACACTAAATTAATGCCAACAAAACATAATTGAAAATTACAACTTTACAGATTTTATCAACATATGATTTATAAAGCGTATATTAAACCCAAAGTTCTTCACACAATATGCATTCATTATTGGTTAGTCACGTACTGGGAGTCAACATAATTGAAAGATGCATATGCATGAAGACATGATAGAAAAATGCAGATGCATGAAAGCATGATTCCAAAAGCAGATAAAAAATCAAGTAAAGAGCATCCTACTTTAGATAGAAAGAATTAAAGCAGAGGACAAACAGAAAAGACAATTAAGTCTTAGGCTCCTTTCTCACCCACACAGCACGAGTTTTTGGCCGTGAAAATGAAAAGGCACGTGTCCTAGTATGTCTACTAAAGAACATAGAAGAATTAAAATTCTCCTGAAATTGAGTTAAAAAACTCAAATCTTTCAATAACTCTCCAAACAAAGGTGTAGGTTCTTGAGAGGAAACCTGTGACCATTTGGACAATTGCTTATGAGGATACAACTTAAAGCAATTAGGACGAATGTGTCTAGAAACATCACAATGGTGACAAACATGAGATCTAGCAAAGGATTTAGAATTAGTCAAATCAGTTTTGGATTTCATACCTTTATTGCCTTTCTCAGATTGTGGCACAAAGACAGTCCTTGATCTAGAAGCCGTGGAAGAGGAGGGGCTGGAGGAAACAGTATATCCTAAGCCAGTCTTATCAAAACTAGGCTTTTGAGCACTCAATACCTCATCAAGCTTTGCACTAGACATCCTCTCTAGTTGAGTTCTAGCTTGACTAAGCTCAGCCTCAAGATTCTTGACCTTCTCTTCTAATGAGGTGTTCTCCACAACAAAAGTCTCAACTAACCTTGTAGTCTCATCTAGTTTGACTAACAGATCGGCTTTTTCAGTTTTTACCTTATTAAGCTCTTTTCTACAAAGATGAGAAGTCTTTTCAGATTTTATAAATTCAGTGCATAGCTTATCATAGGCTTCTTGAATGGCCATCTTCTTGGGTACTTCATCATCAAAAGAATCCTTACTATCACTAGCACTCTCCACAATCACCTTATCGGTTGAGGCAGCAAAGGCCATAACATGATTACATTCACCCACATACTCATCAGAAGAGTCATTTTCAATGTCACTCCAAGTAGCAACCAACCCTTTATCTTTTGACTCCTTGGTCTTTTCCTTCATGAGGTAGTTTGGGCACTTTATCCTCATATGACCAAAACCTTTGCACTCATGGCATTGGATGAGGGGTTTCTCATTCTTGCTCTTCCTTGAGGATTTAGATTTCCTCGGAGGTTTGCCCTTATCATTTTTCCTAAACTGAAGAAGCTTGATAATCTCATCAGTTATGAAGGTTAAATCCTCGTCCTCATCATCATCTTCATCTTCAGAGTCCTCAATCTCTTCCTCTATACCCTTAAGAGCCAAGTTTTTACTCTTTCCACCTTTTCCCATTGGGTCTAATCCCATCTCATAGGTTTGAAGGTTCCCTACAAGCTCAATCAAAGGAAGTTGATCAATATCCTTTAATTCTTCAATGGCAGTGATCTTGGCATGGAATCTTTCAGGTAAGGACCTAAGGATTTTCCTAACAATTTTGGATTCTGTAATAGATTCTCCAAGATTGAAGGCAGAATTCACAATATCCATGAGTTTAGCATAGAACTCATCAAAGGTCTCATCCTCCTCCATCCTTATTTCTTCAAAACTACTAGTGAGTCTTTGAAGTTTCACAGTCTTTACTCCATTGGTACCTTCATAAGTGGTCTCAAGAATAGTCCATGCTTCCTTGTCAACTTCCGTGGATGATATCTTTTTGAATTCTTCATTGGTCACCCCACAAAACAAAGCATTCAAGGCCCTATTGTTGAAATTTACCGCTACGATTATTGCATCATCCCAATCCATCGGCGCTTCCTTTATCCCTAGACTCTACAATTCCCGTAGATGAATTCACAGCAGAAACCTTCTACCGCTTCAGAATCTCTGAACTCTTCAATATATGAACGCCACCCTTTGATGCACGAATCCCAATACGTGACTAACTAATGCGCGGATCCCAGTACATGACTTAATCACCAACTAGAAGAAGATTGTTGGCTGCAAAGTTCTTCACTTCATCAACAATGAAGATCAAGAAGCACTTGGTTACAAAACCCTAAGGCGCAAAAGACGCAGTAGCTTCTTTCAGAGAGAATAAGGCATCAGTCACCTTTTGCATATGTTCTCCTTGTATTCTCTCATGTGACGGCCTCTAAAATAAGCCTTATATAGGTCTAGGGTTATGAGAAAAGAAACCCTACACAAATACATAAGCCTGGCCCAAAAATCAGATCTAGAAATCTGAATTCCCGTAACCTCGATAGATACCTCGATCGATCGAGAGGTGTCGAGCTTTAAATTTCGACAGATACAACTATCGAGGAGGTGTCGAGAAGGTGTTGAGGGGACAGAAGATTTCTCGATCGATCCACCAGCTGTCGAGAAGCTGTCAGGATTGCGATAAGAAAAGGTTGAAGAAGCTCGATAGATAGCCAGTTGTCGAGAGGTGTCGAGCTATCTGTCCAGCTTTAATGAACAACTTTTCTTCACTTGTTTTCTGGTCCAATCTTCATGGCTTTAATACTAGACTTGAACAACATGTTTCTTCAAGTATTAAACACAACTTAGATCTACCCAAATACAAGTAAAGTGCGTTTTGTTAAAAGATTAGCCAACTACATAAAAGAATGACATATGTTCTTAACAAGTGAACCACATATGTCCTAACACTTTAGATAAAAAGAATTAAAGTAGAGGACAAACAGAAAAGACAATTAAGTCTTAGGCTCCTTTCTTACCCACACAGCACGAGTCTTTGGCCGTGAAGATGAAAAGGCACGTGTCCTAGTATGTCTACTAAAGGACATAGAAGAATTAGAATTCTCCTGAAATTGAGTTAAAAAGCTCAAAGCTTTTAATAACTCTCCAAACAAAGGTGTAGGTCCTTGAGAGGAAACCTGTAACCGTTTGGACAATTGCTTATGAGGATACAACCTAAAGCAATTAGGACGAACATGTCTAGAAACACCACAATGGTGACAAACATGAGTAGTTTTCAAACTATTATGCTTCCCAGAAGGAGGTCTAACCTTAGAGGTTAACAGAGACCTCAACTTAGGACAATTTGGCCTAATATGACGAACAATATGACAATGGGGACAAATTCAGATTTTTCATTCAACCTAGGAGGAGTTTTAGACATAGGTTTAGAAACTTCATCATTAACATCAGATTGTTTACCTTTGTCTATCCTAGCAATATTAGCCTTCAACTCTTGATTATTCCTTTTAAATGGAGGAATATAAAAATCTTTTTCTTTTGAGTTAGGCTCAACAACAAATTTGGCACTAGTTAAATTTTCAACTTCAGTTTTAAATTCAACTAGTTGCTCTTCCAAACTCTTAATTTTGTCCACCTGAGATGAAATTTGATTTTTAAAATTCTCATTCAAATTATTAGCTTCATCCAATTTTGCAATCAAATCATCTCTTTCAAGTTTAACCTTTTTAAAATTAGCTTTTAGTTTTGTAGAACATTCAAGAGATTTCATACAAAAATTATAAAGCTTGCAATAGGCATCTTGAATATCATCATCATCATTCAACACAAGATCGTGCAAATCAAAACAATCAAGAGATTCCATGACAACGGGGGTCAAGGATCACACTCAGGAAATAAATCCAATCAAAGTGTACCCGCTCTGATACCACTTGTTGGGAAATTTAGACCCAATTGATAGAATTAACAAGTTTTAAACCTAAGTTATTAATTAGATTTATTATGAATAAAACTTTTTAAAACAAACAAACATCAATATCATGTCAAAATCATGCAGCAGAAAAATAAATAAGACAAGATATGATGACCCAGGAAAACCAATGAAACAAACTAGTTTCACAGTAAAAAACCTGGGGGGAAACCTTCCCGAAAAGCAATTCACTATAGTAAAGAGAAGTTTTAGATCTAGTACAAAACCTTTGTCTCTAAACTCTACAATCCCCGTAGATGAACTCACAGCAGAAACCTTCTATCGCTTCAGAACCTCTAAACTCTTCAATATATGAACGCCACCCTTTGATGCATGAATCCCAGTATGCGACTAACCAATTGCGCAGATCCCAGTACGCGACTTAATCACCAACTAAAAGAAGATGTTGGCTGCAAAGTTCTTCACTTCATCAACAATGAAGATCAAAAAGCACTTGGTTACAAAACCCTAAGGCGCAAAGACGCAGTAGCTTCTTTCAGAGAGAATAAGGCTTCAGTCACCTTTTGCATATGTTCTCCTTGTATTCTCTTATGTGACGGCCTCTAAAATAAGCCTTATATAGGTCTAGGGTTGTGAGAAAAGAAACCCTACACAAATACATAAACATGGGCCGAAAATCAAATCTGAAAATCTAAATTCCGTAAAGCTCGATCGATCAAGGAGGTGTTAAGAAGATGTCGAGCTTTAATGAATCAGCACTTCTTCACTTGTTTCTTGGACAGACTTGCATGGCTTCAATACTAGATTTGAACTCTTGTTCTTTGAAGTATTAAACATATCCTAGATCTACCCAATTACAAGTAAAGTGCGTTTTGTCAAAGGATTAGCCAATTACATAAAATATGTCCTTAACATTGTGTTTATGAAAATATTCCTTTCATCAATGGAAGCCCTTAGAACACTTTTGTTCCAGGTTTTTAAGCTCACTAGTTTTTTTCTTTTTTTCCTTATTAAGTTAAGTTCATTGTAAACAAGTTTGTAATGTTGCTTTTATCATTTTCAGGACTGATTGACTTGGCTATTAAGAGGAACAATTTGATGTGCTTGGTGTTCAAGGACTTTTTTGTGTACAAAGAACTACATTTGAACAACCGCATTTTTTGCAAGTGTTGAAGGATATTTTTAAACACTTTGGAACTTTTGTAATTATGGTATTAGCTTAATTTGAGCGGTTGTTTTATTCAGAGGACCACATCCTTTTTTGTTAATCTTAAGATGATGGTTATAGACAATGTTATGTATTTGATAATATATTTCTATGTTAATATTATGTTAGTTTGGAGACATTTGTGGTGTTGTTAATTAGTTACATTTGAGGTATTGTGTCAGTAGAGCTAAAATTATTATAGGTTCTTTGTAACAGGTCTGTGAACAATTTATCAGCAAATAGTGGTTTTCAAACCTAGTGGGAAAAAAAAATTTTAACCTATAACGGTGGTCAAAAAGCGCCGCTACAAGGTGCATATGTTTTGTTTTACATGAAGCCCTATAGCAACGCTTGTCGCCTGCCGCCAAAGGTTGTCACATATAGCGGTGCTTCTCGCCGGCCGCTAAAGGTTGTCACATGCAATTAGTTCGTTTTAATTGATGCCCTATAGCAGCGCCATGTGCCCGCTACTACATGTTGACACCAATAGCGGCACACCTAGCCCGCCACTAAAAGTCAATTGACCCGAATTCTAACCTTATATGGCAGCAGTTTTATGCCCGCCGCAATAAACCAAAACCACCACTAAAAGGTGCATATACAGCGGCGCTTTCTGTAGTGTTGTGTTTGTAAGTTCTACAAGAGTTAGTTTTAGATTTAGGGTTTAAATATATTGTAAACTTTCATTCTATCATAGTGGATTTGTTTACCTTGAGGATAGCCAGGTTAAATCCTCCCCAATTTTTTACCTTAAAACAATTAATTTCATTGGCTTTCCTGGGTCATCATATTATTGTCTTCTTTACTTTTACACACTAAGTAATATGTTTGCATGTGTTTAACCTAGATCTCATAACTAACCTAAGTAAATAATTGGCTAATTCATTATATTAAACTAATCTGCTTTCAAGGGATCTAAATAAACAAACATATAATTATTATTTTATTTTTATTTTTGTTGATGTGATAATATAAGCTAATTGAAGATAGGGATAGTAATTTTTCCCCGCTCTGCTTGAACCGCTCCTCCCTGCTTCGTCCTGCGCAGATTTTCCCCACCCTGCAAAAGTGATGGGGCGGGGATGGGGCGATATTTTAGCCCCGCACCACAGGGTGGGGTGGGGATGAATTTAGACATTTTAGACCCATCCCGCCCCACTCCGCCCCATCCCCACCCTACCTCGCGTTGATAAGGGTTAAATTGTAAATTTTTCATACCCTAAATCCCTACTATTTAAACAAACATATTTTTAGCTTATTTTATTATACCTAACATGGTTCTCTACCTCTTTTTTCTTTCTAGCAAATTTGGAAATAAGGTACAAATTTTAACGTTTTCTTTTATCTTTATTAGAAACAAATTTATATACTATTAAATTATTGATTTTGTACTATGACATTTTTGTTTTTATTGTGATATTGTCTTATTAAACACTTGGATAATATTATTTAGTTTTTGCTAAAAGTTAGTTTGATTTTATGGGATAAATTTATTTTTAATTTCAAGTATATTTTTACTAATGAAACAGGATTTATTAAAAAAAATTGTAATAGTTGTAAGCAAATCAACAAGAAGTAGAGTGTTACGGAGTGGGGCGGGGCTTCATGGGACCCCAAGGAGCGGGGATGGGGCAAGAAATTTTTTTCCGTCATGCGGGGTGGGTCGGGAATGGTGCAAGACAAAACCATATGGGGCGGGGATGAAGACCCCATCCTTTAGCCCTGCCCCGCCCCACCCTATTGCCATCCCTAATTGAAGATACAATAGATTATCAATCTCACACATCACCCACTTTAACAAGCGTATTTAGTTGAGGACAATTTTGTATTTATTTATGTTATTTAGCTATCCCTAATAATTGAGCTTGCTTGACATAACTTGGAGGAATTGCAAATCCTTAAAAAACGCATAGCCGGATTATGGTTATTCTTGTCCTTTCAAGGATTGGTGGATATCTGAAGAAACTTTTCTGCTAATTACTTCCTAATTTGGCTACATGAATTTTGTTTTCACTTTCATTTTCCAGTCCACCTTCACGCAAGTGCCTTATAGTTATCGTCTACGATTTTGTAATACAGGGAATCTTCTTAAGACCCTTGATACTCCTAGGATTTTCATTCTCCTATCTTTTATGCCAAAAAGAAGTTGTGCGTTCCTTGTATAAAAATATGTTTGACACTTTTTATGGTTACAACGGTAGAGAAAAGATTTGAACCTTAAATATTTCTCTTAAAAATATCAAAAGTTGTCAAGCAATGGAACTACAAAGCTTTAAGCATGTTTACCATGTCTTAAATAAAATATCCTTTCCCCAATCTAATTTGTCCAAACAAAATAATTAATAACACTAGTAAGTTGCCCGTGCAATGCATGGATAATGTTGTAATATTTTATGTATTTTTTTTTTTTAGAATATTGTACATATATTATAGCATATTTGATATAAAACTTTGTTAGTAATGACTTCATTATAAGAAGAAACAATTATAAATTGTATACACATATCCATTATAATTATTCTGTTCCAGTAATGAGCAATAAAAAAAAAATAGCTTTGGAGTAATATTGTATGATAAAAGTTGATAAAATCATGTTAATTCATTCCATATTATTTATCTTTATTATGTGACGTAATAAAGAGTTTCATTGCGAAATCTTGTTTTTTTGTTTCTTCAATGCTTTGTTTTTTGTGATATGGCGACGCTTGTAAAGCTTGTTGAGGGGTATGTTATCATCATCTATTTCTTCATCTTCAATGTTTGAAGTTTGGTCCGTCCCTATTTGTTCAATTTATGAGCTTTCATCACTTTTTCCTTTTGTTGCATCATTTCTGTTGATCACTAATTATGAATTGAAAATGGAAGATTCTTGACTAATCTTGCAAAATTTGTACTTGCAGATATGTTGTCGCTAAGATTTTGTTTAGATATTTGCATTCATATTAAATTTCGAAATGTTATTTACATCAATCTAAAAGTGATGTGACATTTTTTGTAAATGTTTTTAAACTTTTTTGTTAGTTTAGGAATAGTGTAGCAAAAGAATAAATATAGCACATTGGATTGTGTCTATTTTTCTTCTTCCATACCTTTTTGTCATTTTGAGGTGCATCAAAAATCTTAGCAACTATGCAAATTTAAAATTCATCCTTTAGATTGAATTCATTCAAACGAAATAGGAAAATGTATTTTCTTCAATTCATGTAAGATTCCTACTCCAATATCAATCTGTATATGGGGAATTTTATGTATATTATGATCAATAGTTTTACAATAATTAAAATAAGTTGTATCGCTGTTTGTTTTTCAGTAAGATCACTTGCAAATTTATTTAGGATTTTTTCAGCATCTCGATCAAATATCACAAAAGTTGTTTTGTCAGTTGTATCAAAAAATTCAATTTGAATTGTGTATGAAGTTGTTTGCAATTGTATAGTAGTTATAGTGAGATGAATATGTTATAAATATTTGGAGAGTATGTAGTTAATGTGAGTGCCTCTAACCTTGGTATAGGGAGATTTATTTTTTTGTTTCAAATTTTGCACACCAAAATGATCCTGATTGTGGTTTGACCTTCCTTCCACAAAGCATGCATGAAATGCAATACAAACCAATCATTGTATCAATGTTGCTTATTGTTGCAATACAGTAGCAATTCACATCCTGCAATGAAATTTGAAGTTAATATTTATTTTTATTTTTAATGTAAATGATGAGTATGATGTATTATTTTTTTTTTTTTCATGTAAATGATGAGTATAATTTGAAATGATTAACAAACTTGTTTCATAGTACCCCATTCAATGCATTTGATCTCTGTTATTGTCTTCATATTGTTTAAAGATAAATCCTCATATGAAAATTGTTTTGCAAGTATTTTTGGTATTTCTTGTATAGGATAATGTTTTTGACCATTCCTATCATTGAAGTTATTTTAAAGAAAATATTATGTAAATGGTATTTGTGAGATAGTATATGCTATTTGTCAAACTTTTTTTATTATCAATAATTTTAAAAATATGCACTTGTCAGTTATTTCAGCAACCTCAAGAATCTCAAGATTTATTGATATTTTTGTTGCACTGGTCGATGACAAAGAGAATTTGCCTACATAAATTGCATAGAACAATTTTTCATGAGGAAGACATGTTTTCATGAAACTGAGATTTTCTAGAAGTGGGTAAGAGTTTTGGCCTTGATCTACAAGTGGGACCTAGGTCATAATATGTAAGGTAATAACTAGGCTTGAGATTTTCATAAGGTTTGATCTATTTATAAAATGTAGTCCATTTTGTAAAGAATAACATTTGTTCTAATTGTCAAGAGCGACCCATATTTTAAATAACCATAAAAATAAGTTACTATGATCTATTCAGTAAGAGTTAAAAAAACTTAATGAAAAGAGGTTAAGCTAAATGCAAAATTAGAGTGTCACATGACAGAAGCTTATGCACTCTCACATGAGGTCTCTGCTTGAGATAGGATAATTTGTCGTTGCAGAGGAAATGACAAAATTTAACTCCTTTTCGCATATCAACTCAAATAGACTTTTTGAGGTAAGATAATTATCCTACCTGATTTCTATTCAATGACCCTAATTGGATTTTCTTCATTTCACTTGAAATGAATTGAAATGGAAATAGCCAATTTTAATTAAGGTTCTGTTTTAAAGTTTAACAATGTACAAAATATCACATCATTTAAACTTTAAAAAAAATTACGTGACATTGAATATTCCTTTTAAATTAATAATATTTAATTTAAATCATAAAATAGATCTAGATAAAATGGAGAGAATCTTAACATTTAATAACTGTACTTGCACCAACAAATGAAGATGTTAGGGACATATTTTATGTAATTGGCTAATCCTTTGACAAAATACACTTTACTTGTAATTAGGTAGATCTAGAATGGGTTTAGTACTTCAAGAAACAAGTGTTCAAGTTAAGTATTGAAGCCATACAAGTCTGACCAAGAAACAAGTGAAGGAAGTGTTGTTCATTAAAGCTGTCACGCCCCGAACCCAAGTAAGAGTTAGGCACGTGACAACAGCCACACACTTATAAAATTTACACCCTACAAGTGTGTAAGGCCCTCTTAATAATTAAATGATTATCCTCAAGGGAAATTTCATCAATAAATTTTCAAAATATCCTCAATAATGCAATTCTCAAAAGATCTCCAATCATAATCTTCCAACATCAAAATAAAAATAAACTAAATCCTTAAAATCTAAAAGTCTACACAAATGGAAATCTTAAACATAAAAGTCCAAATCTTATTCCATTGATTTACTAAACTTCACTCATGCGCACATCCCAGTGGAAGCCCAAACATATGTTACTCTTCCTGATCAAAATCTGAAAGGAGAAAGAGGAGGGGGAGGGGGGGGGTGAGTTGACAACTCAATAAGTAACCAAAGTCCTAATAAGTTCTATCAAGCAATAGATCTGTAAAGTATAAGATGTGGTATGTGTTTTCAAAAGTTATAATATACTATGAGTTTTCAAAATAACTGAAGAAGTTTCATAGTCTTAAAATAATAAGTTACACATAGATTTCATACTTTAAACTTACAAATATATCATAGATGGTTTAGAAAATAGTCCGTTTTCCATATATCAAAAGCTATAACTTACAATAGGTTCCAAAACACATAAGCAATTTTAGTGACTCAAAATGGTTCAACTACTCATACTTTGACAAAATCACATATGTAGTTTTAAGGACTCAAAATATTTCAAATATTCAAACGTAATTCATATTCTTAATAATCTTATGACTATGGTCACGCTATATCCCCGTGACTGGACGTCAAAGTACCAATGAATAACCCCCATTGGCTGGGTATCAGAGTACCAATGAATAACCCCATTGGTTTGGGTATCAGAGTACCAATGAATAACCCCCATTGGCTGGGTATCAGAATAAATTCATAGTCAAATTGTTCATAATCATATATATGAAATCATAGTATCTAACAAAAATATATCTTATTCAAATACATATATATAATCATATATTCAATATTCAAATCTATTTGTGATATTTCTATAATTCTTTACTTTAAATCAATATAGCTAAAAAAAACAATTAAATATAATAAATCTTATATTCAATGCTCGTATATATTTGTGAAGATTCTTTATTCTTTATTTTGAATCAGTATAACTAAAAACAATTAAATAAAACACATCATATATTCAGTAATCAAATATATTTTTGATAATTCCTTACGTGAAATCAGTAATATAGTAGAAATAAAATTGTAACAATTGTAAATAGTTTTCAGTAGTTAGAATACGCAAAATAAAACCAATTAGGATAAAATTACTTACCTCCAAAAGCTATTCCAAAAAAACTTCCCTAACACTTCCTCTAAAATCTTTAGATATCACCTAGAACAATTTACAAGTACCATTTACTCAATAATCAAATAATTCAAGAAAGACTTATAATGGTACCTAACAAAAAGAAAGACTATTAAAAAATATCTCATAATTGTCTGCTTATCTCGCGCCAAAATTCACCTAATCATAATATTTTTCTTTATATATATATATAAATATATATATATATTCTGCCACCATTTATGCCTTAAAAGATAAGGCTATAGCACCTAGTCCTATGTCACTCTAGGAAAGACAAGGACGTGTGCTACACTTACTTTACAACATTCTTCTTCTTCATTCCATTTTTTTTTTTTTTATAACTTGTCAGACCTCAAACCTAAACCCATGCTTTCTTGACTTTTTGTTTTTCCCCAATTCCATCAATCCGGGCACAGTTTCTTAAACAACAAAACTGTGCAGAAAGTTGACCCTTAGACCCATTACGCCTAAAATCTACAATTTCAGGCTACGCTTATCGCAACGGAGCGTGTATAAATATATATATATATATATATATATATTTATTTATAAATTTTTGAATGCTGAGCACAGAAAAATCTGTCGGTAGAAGCGTCCAATTGACCGAAATATAAATCTAAACTTCTCTTTGTTTGCATTATTAAAACTCTTGAATAATTAAATAGTTTCACTATAGGTCAAAATATCCACATAAAAAAATACTCTAATTTTAAATAAAGCTTAGATTTGACAAGAAATAGATTTTTAGGCTCTTACCTCAATTGTGCAATCAAACCTTCTCTACTTGAGTATTTTGGGTAGTCTCCTCGCTCAAAACATCTGTCACTATACACTGACTTAAATTAGACTATATATAGCTAGGATTTCAATCTTATTTTCTAAAAAACCCCTTAGAACTATTAATTATAAAATTGACCCCATAAACAAATTTACTTAAATAACCTTCCTTTTAATTTTTTTTTTTCGGGGTATTACAAAAGCTCAACAGAAGTCTCGACAGAATCCTTTCTATCAAGATATAATGTTGAAGCTCGACACAAGCTATATCTATCGAGAATTACGAAATCTGATTTTTCAGATCTGATTACACGCATATTCCTATGTATTTGTGTAGGGTTTCTTTTCTCTCAACCCTAGACATATATAAGGATTATTTTAAAGGCCGTCGCGCGTGCATTGTGTGACCAGAGGCAGAAATTTCTCTCGTTCATCATTCTCTCTAAAGAAGCTACTGCGTCTTTACACCAAGGGTTTTGTGACCAAGGAGCTTCTTGATCTTCATTTTTGATGAACTGAAGAACTTTGCAGCCAACAATCTTCTTCAAGTTGGTGAGTTAGTCACGTACTGGGATTCATGCATTGAACGGAAAGATTGCCACTACAATACAAGTCCAATTGGGTATTGGGGTAAGGGTTCAACTGTAGGTTGGTATTTCGGGATAGGCCAAAGGGTTTGGTAAGATTTCTTATACTTATAACCGCTTGTGATTGATAATAGTGGATTCTCGGGAGTGGTGACCTCAAATTCACCTGGTGGGGTTTTGCCTCGGTGGTTTTTCCCATTCGTAAACAAATCACCTGTGTCAAATTTATTTTCCACTACATTTAGTTATTTGGTGATTTGTTTGTGCTATCACGCTATTGCATGTAATTTGACTAATTAATTAACTTGTGTAATTAATTAATTTGCAAGAGGTCAATTCATTTTAACCCAACATAAGAGGTATGGGCTACCAAGCTTTTAAAATTACTCATTTGTTTTCTTATTAAATTATATGTAATTAAGGCCTAAATATGTCTCCATGAGCCTTGAAATTCAATTGATTTGCAAATTTTGGTATTTCCAAGAGAGATATCAAAGGTTCAAATTCCCCTCGCCCAAACTATCAATGTACAAAAAAGAAGACCTAAATATGTCACTCTAGTTATTTTAACTTTCTCGTGCCACACGAACACTAATTTTTTTCCCAGTAATATTATCTTGGATTGATCATGAAAGCAAGTTAAACTTTTTTTTTTCTAATAATGCTACAGATACAATAATTATGCTCACAAACTTTTTTACCATTTGCTAAGATAGTTCACAGTGATTTGTTAGTGATTTTCTATGGTTTTAAAAACCGGTACGGTCAAAGAACCGGTTTTGGTCTCGATTCTCAGTTTTATTCAGTTTTGGGACTTTTACCAGACCGGATTGGTGCCTGGTTGAACCAATTGAACCGGCTAGTCCAGTCCGGTTTTTAAAACTATGAATTTTCATATTGACCCACCATTGACATCATTTTCTATAATTTACAACTTGCAGCTTCAGTAGTTTTGTAAAACAAATTATAAAGAGAGGTTTTACATCAATTTTTATTCTCCCCTAGAAGAAAGGAGATGTTAGAGTTTCTGTGGATGGGTATAAAATGATCTTGTTTTCTTTGTCAATCATGAATATAACATCATTTCTATTGTGAGGACACATGTTCATTAATGGCTCTCATAAGTAGAACAAAAAAACTCTCATGTTAGCTCAACCCATAGTTGAGTATACGCTTTATAATAGTGAATGAAGTGATTGTGCACATCCATAGTTGCACTAAAAGTAGTTCGTACACACCTTAAACTAAGCGCTACGATAATCTGAGCAATTGATGGAATCAAAAGAAAGCATTCCATGAGATCAATTTGACAATAGAAATTGGACTTACCATAGCAAAAATCCAACTAAAGAAGATGAAAATCTGGGTCTCTAGTTTACAAATGAAGTAAATAACCCTTGCAAGCAATAATATTACGGTGTTATACATGACATACAAACTTTAATTTATTTACTATACCAACGCAATTAACATCTTCATTGATTTTGAAAGCTCAATAGTGCGAAACACTATAGCTTGTTTAGACTCCCAATTTTAAACTTACAGCTAAAATACTTTTAACCTATTCAACAAAGTGCGGAATAAGAGTAATTAATGCGCAGTTAACCTGGACTACTACCTTCACTCATGTTCCACGTGTTTGTAATGTAGTTGCTGATGCATTAGCCAAAAAAGCAAAAACTTGTAGGGGAACTCAGGTTTGGTTAGAAGAATTACCTGAGGACATAAACTCTTTAGCGGTTTTGATGTTCACTGAAGTTTCAGTTTTTTCCTTATAAATAAATTCCCAGGCACTGATTGTCTAGTTTCTCAAAAATAAAAATAAAATAAAAAAGTAGTAAGGGAAGAGAGATGCAAACACAAGATAACACTGAGACGTGTTATCAAAGAGGAAACCGAAGTACTCGGCAAAAAACCTCTCCACGACCCTCCAAGCCGAAATGATTCACTAGTGAATAAAGTTGGATTACAAGGATATCAAGAAGATCCTCCAAGCCTAATCTACCCATTGTACTTGAACCCTCCGAATTCCAGCTCTTAACGAACTTCATCGAGTTCTGCAATTAGCTCCAAATTGCATCCATTATAGAATGGCTTCTTCCAATGCTTCCCTCATGCACCAAAACACCAAAACAACTCTCAACACTCAGATTGGGTGAAGTATGTGTTTGGGTTAAAAACCTCTCAAGGATTTGTAATTAGAGAGGTAGGAGTAGAGGAAAATTAAGAGAAATGGGTAAATGATTGTGGGTTTACAATCTCTAACTCTCAAGTGTATTTCTAGGGTTTTCTCTCTGAGATTCTCCTTACAATTTTGTGGGTAATGTGGACTTTTATAGTGTGGGTAAAAAAATGAGTCAAGTACACTAAAACAGGCTGGCAGTGCATTGCGCGGGTCATCTCGCGAGTTGGCCTAGTTGCAAGATGAGTCGCAAGATGCCTCCTGGCACTTGACTCTTCAGCTTCTAGCATATGCTTCTCATGTGGCCTTTCACCAGTTGTCTACTCGCGAGCCAGTCGCGAGCAAGTTGCGAGTTGTCTTTTCTTCACAATTCTTCACCAAATTTCACACACTCAACCCTTACATTAAATCCCACAAATCACTACAACAAAATGTATTTTCAGTGACGAAAAAATTCGTCACTAAAAGTCCAGTTTTTCGTCACTAAGGACCTTTAGTGACGAAATTGGACTTTTAGTGACGAAACTCATTCCGTCACTGAAACTCTGTCACTAAAAGTCCTGGTGACGAAAAATTTCGTCACTAAAAGTCCGATTTGATTTTTTTTTTTTTTTTTTTTTACTTTTAGTGACGAAAACGTTTCGTCACTAAATGTTTTCCTCACTAAAAACACTATTTAGTGACGAAAATATTTCGTCACTAAAAACACTTTAGTTTATTAAATCATATTTAGTGACGAATAATTTCATCACTAAAACTATGTTCAGGTACATATAGTGACGAAAAAGTTCGTCACTAAAACTATTTTTAAGAAAATCCAGGCACATATAGTGACAAAAATTTTCGTCGCTAAAACCATTTCTTACAAAATTTTGCTACATTTAGTGACGAAATATTTCATCACTAAAACAATTTTTTGTTGCTATATTTGTGACGAAAAAATTCGTCGCTAAAACTTATTTTCTGTTTTTATTTTTTTCATGGCTTTGATATTAACCTGTAACCTGTCATTACATTATTAAAACCTCACATTTGAATAAAATATTTATTTCAACAACACATTTATAAAAAAAAGATCCATACATTCCACAAGTAAAAAATAAAACAAGTATCCAATTCAAACTCCTTCCATACAATAATTGTTTGCAATACATACAATAACTCAAGATGTTTTATAACAATACAAAAAGGGTAGTATAATATAATTAGAACTAACGAAAGTTGTCCTCATATGTCTTCAAGTAATGCCAAAAGTAAATCCCTTAAAAGCCACCAATAAGAAATCTGCACAAATATAAAAACAATACTACATTAAGATCGTAAAGTAAAAACATTAACTATGTTATAACTTGAAGTTGGGTCAATTGCTAAAATAAAGTACTAACCAAAAAGTGGTTTAACTTGAAGTTGAACCACCCCCATAGGTAAGAGCATCATCATAACCCTTACTCCTCAAAAAGTTAAGAATATTATTTTAGACCTCTTCTTGCTTAGCTTGCGCCTCTTGGTCCCTAGCTCGCTCCTCTTGGTCCCTAGCTCTTGCCTCTTTGAGCTCAATTATCTCATTTTCTAACCGTTGGATATACTCCACCGAGGAATTAGATGAGGTGGTGGTTACTAGAGAAGAGGAAGGTCTCATGCCAAGTCCTTTTACAATACTGGACTTCTTCTTAAAAACCAAGTTTGAGATCTCCTCTTGCGTAAGGGGAATTGCATTAGGATCTTGACAATGATCCGCTTGCACTTTGAGAATATTTTCCTATCATTTGAAAGAGAGAAAAAAACAAACAATCACAACATTAATACTACAAATGTTATAGTTTAACAAACATGATAGGGATGGAATGATAGGAATGGAATGATACACATACATATGTCACTTCATCCTCATGGTGTATCCACATATTTGTATTTGGATTGAAATGAACATCTTTGAAGATTTTTGCCAATTCAGGAACTTGACCGTCATTATTATTTGTCTGATTAATTAACATTCAAGTGTTAGATAGATATACTTAATTAATCACAACATGTAAATATACTAAGGTTTAAGAAAATGAAAAAACACACACCTCCTCAACAACCCTAACAGCAAGTGCCTTTGTCCCGCGTCTATGTTTGCCTGATGTTTTATTCCTATTTTCAGAGTTCTTTCTTGATTTTTTCTAATAAACAACATTCAAGATATTTATTAGATCATGAATAAAATAGTATACATTTACTTCATCTAAGTATTAATCTAATCAGTTGACAACGTAATATAATAAACATTGGATAGTAATAATATACCCATAAATAATTTACCAGCCAATCCTCATTGGTCCATCTCCCATCAATGAGTTCAGTCCACTGCTTAAGTGTGGCATTCATTTGCGGGTGGCTTCTTGCATAGTCAGCACCATGAGATTGCTTAAGCTTTTTATAAGCCTGATGCAACTTGCTGGAGTTGGAACTCAATAATCTTCCACATTTTGTATTTAATATTTTTGTTACCAAGTTGGAATCTCCTTCTAGCTTAGACTGATCCTGTAAAATGAAGTGTATATGTATTATAAAAATATTATTATATGAATTAGATGAGTTAGATGTTATCAATGTAAATTTACCGCGATACTTTGAAGCACCACATCTCTAGTAGCAACATCAACATTTTTCCAATTTTTCATGTTGTAAGTGGACAAATTAGTTCGCACTTGTACGCCAATTTGATTGACAAGGTTGCACGCATTCTTCCCAACAGGAGCATCATACTCTGCAGCTATACATACTGGCATCTTACCACTTTTTTCAACAAGTGCTCGTACTGCTATACCATGTGTTGTTCCTTCGCTAGATTCACCAAAATCTTCATTTCTTTCTCTTCGATTATGCACAGTTTCGATCCCATCAATATACAAAGACCAGTTGTTAATACATTCTTTGAGAATGTAAGCATCTGCAATCGAACCTTCTGGTCAAGCTCAGTTGGAAACATATCTTTTCAATTTTCCAAGGTACCTACGAGAAAAAAATACGCACATTATGTGATTTTATATCACATGGGAAAGATGCAATTGATGGATGCATCAAAGGATCTAATTACCTTTCAATTGGGTACATCCATCGATATTGTACTGGGCCTCCTAGAATTGCTTCTCGAGGCAAGTGAACAGCAAGATGGACCATAACATCAAAGAATGCTGGAGGAAAGAACCTCTCAAGCTTGCATAGTATAAGAACTATACGTTCTTCTAGTTTCTCCAATTCACTCCGCTTTAGGGTCCTTAAGCATAAGTCTTGGAAGAAGCTGCCCAACTCAAACAATACAATACTAATGTCTTTATGTGTAAACCCTCGCAGCCCAATTGGAAGAATTCGTTATGACATGCCTAAGTCACGTAATATCTTCTTTGCTTCATAAGTTGACCTTGGAACCAAGTTACGCTTTGCATCTTCCTCAAGTTTGTCAAAATGACGCACCTCCTCATCTTCGGTTGCATTTATTGGTTCCCCTCTAATTCGATCACCTACCAAGGCATCGATACCATCCATATGATCATCATCCGACATTTCATTATCATAAATGTTCTCATTCAATACACGAGGTTCTCCATGATTATACCAATTAATGTAAGATTGCATAATCCCATGATGAAGCAAATGGATACACACAGTATGAGGAGATTCACTACAAAACGCGGGGGCATTAGGCCGCGTTTATTTGGGCCGCGTTTATAAAAACGTGGCCCCAGACGGACTAAAGCCGCGTTTTTTAAAAACGCGGCTTAAATAAAAAACAAGAGTCGCGTTTTAAACGCGGGGCCATAGAAGGTTCTGAAGCCACGTTTTTTTTGAGATGTAGCCGCGTTTTTAGGATAGACCTATGGCCGCGTTTAAAAAACGCGGCTATAGGACCTCCATATATAATTTTTTTTGGCAAATCAAATTTTCCTTTTTTTTTTTTTTCCTTAACTGTAGCCGCATTTAAAATATGTGGCTCTAGCCTGCCTAAAGCCGCGTTTTAAAGACGCGGCTTTAAATTTGGTCTAAAGCCGCGTGTGAAAACGCGGCCTTATACTTATTCTGAAGCCGCGTTTTATAAACGCGGCTTTAGTTTGGGTTTGGGCCGCATTTATTAAACACGGCCTTAGAGTTTTCCTATAGCCGCGTGTCTAAAATGCAGCTTTAGGAGTTGTATATATGGTATTTGACAGGAACAATTTTGACTGTATAGCTCCTAGACATCATCGACCCTCCTCATCCTCCAAGCCTCCGATCTCAAGCCCTCACCATCTCTGATCTCACCGTCGCCCTCCATCGCCGATCTCACCGTCGCCCTCCATCATCGCCGATCTCACCGTCGCCCTCCATCATCGCCGATCTCACCATCGCCCTCCATCGCCGATCTCACCGTCGCCCTCCATCTCCGATCTCACCGTCGCCCACCATCTCCGATCTCACCCACACCCTCCATCTCCGATCTCAACCCTCACCCTCCATCTCTCCCATCGGAAGCCCTCACACCCCACCGTTAACGCACAGGCAAGGTACTGTGGCTGACCTCAACTCTCATTTTCATTCTCCAAGTATGAATTTTATGCATTTTTATTTGCTTTTCATTGGTTGGATCAGATTGTTCTTGAGTTTCCCAATAGCCCTGCACTACCACAGCTCGCATAATTAACCATTATTACTATTACTAGTACCGTATTATTTTTGTTGCTGTGGTTAACTTTATTTGTTTTGGTTTATAAATTAAGCACAAACATCACCATCAAGCGGTACCAAGAGCCCTTCCCTTTGATGCTTTTTATGTTCTTCTAGTGTTTTAGAAAACAAGAAAACACAAGAATATTATCTGTATAGACATAATTGTATTATTATTCGTTGAGATATACAAATGGTATGCGTCTCTTTAAATAGAAAACAAAGATAAAATCCCAATTTTTTTAATAAAAAAATTATAATTAATATGTAAGTTTTTTGTTTTGTTTTGATGAAAGGTTAGAAAATCAATATGTATGTTAGAAATTTAGAATTTTAATTTAGGGATTTGGGAAAAAAAAGTTATATATTAAAATTTTCACTACATAAGATTTCAATACAAGATCAAATAATTATTAAAAAAATTATTTATTACATATTTAATGTCACAATAATTTATAATTGGATAGGGGGCAACCCTAGGCCCGCAAGAAACAAAACCAAAACTATACTTTATTACAACTGTGCCCCGACCTAACTTGTAATATATATATATATATATATATATATATATTTTTTGGGTGAGTTTTCTGTATGCACTTCTGTTGATATTACAAATTAAGAGACTCATCCCTTAT
>JARYZH020001139.1:0-39527 GCA_030021035.2 Notholithocarpus densiflorus | reverse complement strand
TAGTCCATCCTTGTTGTGCAGTTCATTACACTCTTCCATCCACCGGTATTTACTACATCATCTGCACCATTAGTAACCACTGTGAACTAGATCAAAAGTTTTCTTTCACAGCTGAATCGCCTACTGGATCTGTTAGGTTCTAAGGAATTACGAACTAATGTATTAGAACTTCATTTTTTAATGTTGGCAAACCATGATCAAAACGTTTTAGTCTTGTTTAGACTTGCTCAAAGTGTATTTTTATGTAAAGTTGGAATCGAGTGTTCTGTAGGATTTACTGTGTAAATCTGCCTGACTCAATCGATCGAAAATTAGGCTCGATCGATCAAAAGTCGTGCAGATCATTTTTCTACAAAATTTCAAACTCAGCCCAAGCTCGTTTGACGTGTAGGGTTTTATGTTTTGCCCTAGGTATAAAAGGGTAAACCCTAGCCGCGTTTTAGAGTTACTCTTTATGCTGTGTATGTGAATCTCTTGTGAGATCTAGAGGTGTTTGCCTTCACATATACTTAGGGTTTCCAAGATTCAAGATTATGTCAAAAACTTGGTGATCGATTCAGTTGATACATTAAGAGCTTAAAGATACACAAGCAAGAGTGCTTGTACTTGCTGGGAATTCAAGAAAGTAGTCTGTGGACTCGGAGTTATCATGGGGTCACGGTAGTAAGTTTCTGTTGACACCCTATTTTGTAACCCGCATTTAACCTCACATGGAGGGTAAAAAGGTAATTTCACCTTGGAAATATGTATCTTAATTCTGGTCATTAGATCCTTAATCTCATTTCACCAAAATCATCTTGATGTTGTGACGATCAAATCAACTGGTCGTAAGCCCTAATCGGACCACCAGATTGAAAGTTATAATCAAATCAAGTTTTAATAGCTAAGATGCACTATCACAAATTGAGTCCGACTATATGTGATTATGAACAATTGATTTCAATTGGTTATAAGTATAATCAATTTGAGATTGATGATGTGTCATAATTTGATTGGTTAGGACTACATTTTATGGTAGGGTTGCACACACCTAATTAATTAGATAGATAAACATTAATTATTCAATGAGTAATTTGTACAATTATCTTTTAATTAGGGTAAATTTGGAACCAATTAAGTCTGAAATGGGAGTGATTGGAGCCATTTAATGATAATTGGGAGCTAATTTGGGACCTATTAATGTTAATTGTGCTGAAATAATTTTCTAACAAATGACCTCTGCTCACCATTTCATCGATATCTCTCAGAATATTTTGAATCTATGAATGAGGTTAATTTTCCCAGAGACTAGACATCCGGGGCTTCAATTTGAGCACAAGAACGAGACAATTCCGATCCGAATTGAGTCCGATATGAGTTTTCAAAGTTGGCTCTACAGGCTATTACAGCAGCTACTGGAAAACCGAATTTTGGCTTGCTCCCCACTCCCACTAATATTTCCATTTAATGCACCAAATTTCCCCCAAGGCTAAAATGAGGTCTAGGTTCATGATTCTTTGTCAACCCTCATTAAATGGTCTTCCATTCATATTTTCTCCACCACTACTATATAAACCCCCCTCTCCTTCATTCCAAAACACACAAAAACCCCCTCTCTTCCCCTCTCTTGAGTTCTAGTGAAGTTGAGTAGTCTTGTCATAACTTGGTCTTCCTGAAACTCAACGTATTGAGTGAGACTTAGTCTTTCTCTCCTAACTCTTCTTTTCCTCCACCCTTAGAATCTTTACCAAGAGTCTCCTCCTCCACCATATAGATCTTGCATGAAGGTATAATCCATTTCCCTAACTTGTTTCTTGTGTTGCCATGATGAGAATTTAGGATTAAATCATGATAGTAACTGTTAGGACATATGTGTTTCACATGTTAAGAACATATGTCATGATTTTATGTAATTGGCTAATCCTTTGACAAAACGCACTTTACTTGTATTTGGGTAGATCTAGGATGTGTTTAAATACTTCAAGAAACCATGTTTTAAGATCAAGTGTTGAAGCATTCAAGTCTGTCCAAGAAAACAAGCTGAAAGTGCAAAATCACTAAAGCTCAACAGCTAGCATGTGTCGAGGTTTAAGGAGCTGTTCAGCTCGTATGCTCGACAGCTATCTCGACAGATGCTCGACAGCTTCTATCTGTCGAGGTTTAAGAAAATAGCAATCTGATCTGTTTTTCTTGGAATCCGTGATTATGTGCTTGGGTCTTCTTTTCTTCTAACCCTAAACATATAAAAGGATTGTTTTAAGGGCCGTCAAAGAGTACATAAGTTGCACAAGCATTGAGCAAACCTTGTTCAAGCAAATTGTGACTGGAACAAAGTTCTTGCCCTTGTTCATCTCCTTCTTGTGAAGAAGTTGCTGTGTATGTGCACCTTAGGGTTTTGTAACCAAGTATCTTCTTGATCTTCATCGTGTGGATGAATTGAAGAACTTTGCAGCCAACAACCTTTTCTTAGTTGGTGATTGAAACCGCATACTGGGATCCGCGCATTGGTTAGTCGCATACTTGGGAGTCGTGCATCAGAAAGGGGAACTGTCACTACAGAACAAGTTCAATTGGGTATTGGGGTAAGGGTTCAACTGTAGGTTGGTAAGGTACTTGGGATTCCTTTACTTGTAACCACTTGTTGTGATAATAGTGGAGTTTCGGGAGTGGTGACCTGAAAATCACCCGGTGGGGTTTTTGCCGTTAGGTTTTCCCCATTCGTAAACAAATCACCGTGTCTTTTATTTTCCGCTGCGTATTTAGTTGTTTGGTGATTTGTTTGTGCTACAACGCGCTTTGCATGATAAATTGATTAATTAATAACTTGACTAATTAATTAATTAATTTCAATCACAAGGGGTCAATTCAGTTTGTGGCCTATCAAGTGGTATCAGAGCAGACATACTCTGATTAGGGTTTAATCTTTGTTGTGTTGATCCATTGACCCCTGTTTGTCATGGATAGAGGACAGTCATTAATTATACCTCCTTTATTTGATGGCACTAACTATGCATACTGGAAAGTACGCATGAAAGCTTTCTTGCAGTCTTTGGATGAGAAGGTGTGGCAAGCTGTGGAGATAGGCTGGACTAAGCCTACAGAAGCACCGGCTGATTGGGATGATGCAAAGATCAAGGCGGCAAACTTCAACAGTAGGGCATTGAATGCTTTATTCAATGCAGTCACAAATGAGGACTTCAAAAAGATATCCTCTTCTGAAACTGCTAAGGAGGCATGGACCATTCTCTAGACAACCTATGAGGGAACAAAGACTGTTAAGGATTCAAAGCTTCAAAGGCTCACTACAAGCTTTGAAGAAATATAGATAGAGGAGGATGAGTCATTTGATGAGTTCTATGCCAAGCTGAAGGACATAGTGAACTCTGCATTCAATCTTGGGGAAACCATTCCTGAACCCAAGATTATGAGAAAGGTGCTCAGATCTCTGCCTGAGAGATTCCATGCCAAGATTACGGCGATTAAGGAATCAAAGGACATTGACAAGATTCCTTTGACAGAGCTGGTTGGTAATCTGCAGACTTACGAGCTAGGGTTAACAAGGATTGGTAAGTCAGGTAAGAGCAAGAGCATGGCACTAAAGGCCAAGAACAGTGACACAGATGAGTCTTCAGACGATGAAGATTCCAAGATGAAGTCCTACATCACCAGACAGTTCAAGAAGTTTATAAAGAACGCCAATGGAAAGGGCTTCGACAAGGACCGTAGGCAATCCAGTTCTTCTCAGTTCAAGAGCCAAGATAAAGGGAAGAAGGATGCAAGGGATGGCGGTCAGTACACTGTTCCAGTAGGACCTAAGTGCTTTGGGTGTCAAGGCTTCGGTCACATGAAAAATGAGTGTCCTACTTATCTCAAGAGCATTGGGAAGAGCAAGGCACTTACTGCTACTTTGAGCGACACCGAGCCTGAGGAAGATTCCGACAATGAAGATGACGGAATCTTGAATGCCTTCACTACCACTGTCAATCCTACTGAGGGGATTGTTGAAAGTGTGGATGAAGAAAAAGACTTGGTGGAGTCAAATTTTGAGAAGATGGATGATCAATATGATATCCATACAGCCTATGAAAAATTGTACAAAGTTTCGAAAAAACATGAGAAACTTTATAGGCTGGCCACCAAGAAGCTTAGTGATGTGGAACTTGATCGTGAAGAGCTTTCCACAAAGTTTGATGAAACTAATCAGACTATTGGAGTACTGAGATTCGAGAACAATTTCTTGGCTAAGAAGACAAAGAAGCTTGAAGCAGAGCTGTTTCAAGTCAGAGCTCAATTGGAGAGGACTTCAAGTGCAAAGCTTGATGAGATGCTCAATCTTTAGAAATCTGCTTCTGATCGAACAGGTTTAGGGTATGATCTTTCTTCCTCTAATATTGCTTCTACTAGTTCTACTATTTTTGTTCCTCCTAGCAATAATGTTGAAATTGAGAACAATGATGTTAAAACTATTTTAGCTAGTGAGAACTTAAACAAGAATAAATCTATCTTAGGAGCACCCCCTAAGCAAGATAAGAAAGAAGCTAAGAACCCTAGGGCTAAAAAGGTAAACTCTCAAAAGCCTAAACAGAAGAAGCAGCATCTCTGTCATCATTGTGGAGCTGTCGGTCATACTCGACCAAATTGCTTTAAGTGGCTTACCACTCATTAGAGCAACGACATGATAGCATCTAGAAGTCAAAATCAGCTTCAATCCTCTCTTGCTCCTCTTGGAGATCTTCTCAAAGCCCTCATGTTCCTTTCGAACTTGAACGGTTTCAATTCTTCTCCCTCACCGCTGGTTCAAGGGTTTAATCAAAGGAAAGGTTTTTCCAAAGTGTGGAAGGAAAAGGCTCCAAGTGATTCTATCACTTTCTTATTTCTCTTCTTGTTTTTGTTTGCATTACTTGTGTGTTTTGCTTTACTATTTTGGGTCTGTCTAGTTTTATGCTTTGTTTTGTTTAACATGTTTTTTTTTGTTTTTCAGTTTTGTTTATTTTGTTTTTCATATAAAAATTTAAAAAAAATTGAAAAATCAGAAAAATACAAAAACAATGTGTCTTTTGTGTACATTGGTACTTGTGTACCTTGGATGGCCATTGAAACAAAGTTTTCTAAACTTTGTATCTCTTGTAGCTTAGATGAGCATCTCTATGCACAACTAAGCAAGTGAGTTTTGTGGCTCGTGTTTGTGATGAGTAAGATTAAGTTGTCTCTTGCACTTAACACTCTATCACTCTTTTTGACGGGAAGGATTAGAAAATCCTAAGAGAAAGACATAAATAACCATCTCACCACTGTTGCCCGCCAATCATAATGACATTTGTGTGCTTAGGCATAGCAAAATTGGAATGTCATATATCATTGGGTATTTCTTTTCTCTCTCTTATATGCCCATGCATGATATGCTTAAAAGAAAAATATGCAAAGAAAAATCAAAAGCAAAAAGATCAAAAATGCTTTTAAATATGATTGCAAGCGTGTCTTCTAGGAGATGTGGGAGTTATAGGATATACCTCGAAGGTGATAATCCCCATCAAATAGTTATGATTGTGTGTGAGTTAAAGTGATTTACTCATGTCTCAAATTGTCATAACATGTTGACACATTTGCAATCTTGCGATATTTTTTACACACAACACGCAATAGTCTTTGCTACTCTTGATACATGTGCAGGTACAATGTGATTTGGCCATCACAAGGTTTTACTTGTGTTAATGTATGCTCACTAAACTGTCTTAACTTATTTTTGAAATATAAAATTGGTTAGACTTGTTTAGTGTGTGCGTGTGTTTTTTTTTTTTGGTCCATGTGCTTAAAATCTTTGTTGAGAGATGTTTTTGAGAGCTTAATATGTTGATTAGATCATTAATTGAGTTGCATGCTTGATTGCATTCATATCTGTGTTTTTCTCTTCTCGAAAAACTATTTTTGAAAAGCTGGCTCGACACCTCCTCGATACATCCTCGATAGCTGGCTATCTGTTGAGCTTCTTTAGCTTTTTCTTATCGCAATCTCGCTAGCACCTCGACACCTGATGGATCGATCGAGAAAATTTCTGGCCCCTCGATAGCTTCTCAACACCTGGTGGATCGATCGAGCTTCTGATCTTGTTTTCGGTGGTTCTTCCTCGACACATTCTCGATACTTGAAGCTGTTGACGGCCTTTTCTTCGATTCCTCCCTCGACAGATACCTCGATACCTCTCGACACCTTCATCTGTCGAGATTTACTAAGGCTCTATTTAAGCACCTCGTGCGATCCGCCTCTCATTTCTGTCGATCTCACTCTCGATTGCTCTGACTTTTCCTCTCCCAAACACTCTCATCTCACTCCAATCTTGATCCTCAAGGTTTCTTCAGGCTTTTTCAAGATTTTCTTCATCTTGGTAAGCTTTCTTTCTCTCATTCTACATGCATTCATGTTTTTTTAAACCTAGGTTTTGGGATTTTTTGAAAATTTTGGGGTTTTTCAAAATTGATGAGATTTTATTAAAATTTTGTGTTAGTTTTTGAAGATTTGATCTTAAAAACTTCATGCATTGCATCACATTTGCATTATAATAGTATTGTCATGCTTTTAGATGTGTGCAATCTCTTTGTGTGCTGGTAGGATTGGATTGGGCTGAACCCATGATGTATTTACTTTGCATGTCACATGTTCATGCATTCTCCATGCATAAGTACTTCTTTTCACATATTCTTAATATTGTGAACTGTTTTGGGACTTTTCTGATTGTCTCTTTTTCTCTCTCCCTCTATTGTTGGTTACGTTAGTAGTGTCTATGGCACCGAAACGTAAATCCGCTCCGTCTCGGAACCCTCTTCATTCCAAGGCATCCTCTTCCTCTTCAGATTCTGCCCCCTATCTCTTCGGTTCCGTGATGATGATGCCCACAAGGCATTCTCAGAGAACTTTTCTAGACGAGGTGTTCA
This sequence comes from Notholithocarpus densiflorus, assembly GCA_030021035.2. Taxonomy (NCBI): domain Eukaryota; kingdom Viridiplantae; phylum Streptophyta; class Magnoliopsida; order Fagales; family Fagaceae; genus Notholithocarpus; species Notholithocarpus densiflorus. The sequence goes on along the minus strand of JARYZH020001139.1, from coordinate 32,619 downwards.
TTTGGAACACCAAGTCATTCTGGCAAACTTTGCCGACACTGACCTTCCCGATGTCATTCACAGTCGGGAATGGGAGTCTCTTTGTGTCGAGCCCATTACTTGTCCTCTCGTACTTATTCGGGAGTTCTACTCCAACATGCACGGGATTGACCATTCTGTTCCTCACTTTATCACTCGTGTTAGGGGTGTTAGCATTCCTGTCACACCGCAACTTGTTGTGGATGTGCTTCGGGTACCTAGGATAGAGTTTCCTGACTATCCGAGTTGTGATCGTCTGCGGACTGTGTCCAAGGATGAGCTCATGGCTGCTTTCTGTGAGCGTCCCTCAGATTGGCGTGGTCGCTAGTTCACATCCTGTAGGGGCTTTGCAAAAGATCCTAGGTTTTTGAACATGGTAATGACTTTTGTACTCCATCCACTCTCTCACTACAACTCTATCACAGAGCCTCGTGCTCGATTTTTGTTGTCTCTTCTTGAGCATCTGATTATAGATTTCCCTTCTCATTTCATTCTTTCTATTATAGATGTTCATCTAGATGCGGCATCCAGTGATAAGCTCATCTTTCCTTCCGCTATCACGAGGATCTTACGCCATTTTTCTATTCCTTGTCCCTTGTCCGACCATTTTTCTTTCATATATGCCATAGACTACGCTACCGTAAAACGTAATGAGGCGCAGTTTAGGTCGAGACAGCTGGATTCAGCAGCTCCTCCCTCCTATCCTGCTCCATCCAGATCTGCTCCTTCCACATCTGCTCCCTCCTCTTCTACGAGCGATGTGTCACTAGGAGACATCATGGCGTAGCTACAGCGCATGGATGCTCGCCTAGATACACTCTCTATGGAGTTGTATCAGGTGAACGTTCGTGTCGGTCGTATTGCACAGCGACATGCGACCATGGGTGGTTTTGCTTCTAAGGCTTCTCCTCCACCACCTCCTCCCGTGGCTTTTGATTCTGAGGATGATGATGGTGATGACGATGATGCTTCAGATGATGGTGATGACGATGATGCTTCGGATGATGATGATGGAGATGCTAGCTCTACCGATGAGATGTCTACTTAACACTCGTACCCTTTGTCACTCGTGACAAAAAGGGGGAGTAGTTTTGGTTGGATATGAGAGTAGTCATTCTTAGGGGGAGAATTAGTATAGGATCATTTTGTTAAGGGGAGTGTTGAGATATATTTTTAGGGATGTAGTGAGGATTTTATGTATCTTTTCTTTTCTCTTTTTAGATACATTATTCTTGTACACAGGGTCTTGTGACCATATTTATGACATACATTGTACTCTTTTCTTTCTATATATTGATGTATGTTGTTTCTTTCACCTACCTATTACATGTGTTGTTTCTTTTCTCTCTTTATACACATGCTTCTTACTACTTGTATGCAATCTATTATTTCTGCTTCACACTAAGATGCTTTGATGAGTTTTGTTTAAAGTGTTTTAGAAATACAGGTTGTCAAAGTATACTTGTCATAAACTCTCTTCTTGCAAAGTTTTTCAAGAGTTTGTGTTAGAATAGATTTTATTGTATTCAATAAGTGAATATGAGTTGAGTGATTTATGACTTCTCTCATATATTCATTTGTTTGTTGTGGTTTTATCACGGATTGCCAAAGGGGGAGATTGTTAGAACATATGTGTTTCACATGTTAAGAACATATGTCATGATTTTATTCAATTGGCTAATCCTTTGACAAAACGCATTTTACTTGTATTTGGGGAGATCTAAGATGTGTTTAAATACTTCAAAAAACCATGTTTCAAGATCAAGTGTTGAAGCCTTCAAGTTTGTCCAAGAAAACAAGCTGAAAGTGTAAAATCACTAAAGCTCGACAGCTAGCATGTGTCGAGGTTTAAGGAGCTGTTCAGCCTATATGCTCGACAGCTATCTCGACAGATGCTCGACAGCTTCTATCTGTCGAGGTTTAAGAAAACAGCAATCTGATCTATTTTTCTTGGGATCCGTGATTATGAGTTTGGGCCTTCTTTTCTTCTAACCCTAAACATATAAAATGATTGTTTTAAGGGCCGTCAAAGAGTACACAAGTTGCACAAGCATTGAGCAAACCTTGTTCAAGCAAATTGTGACTGGAAAAAGTTCTTGCCCTTGTTCATCTCCTTCTTGTGAAGAAGTTGTTGTGTATGTGCACCTTAGGGTTTTGTAACCAAGTATCTTCTTAATCTTTATCGTGTGGATGAACTGAAGAACTTTGCAGCCAACAACCTTTTCTTAGTTGGTGATTGAAGTCGCATACTGGGATCCGCACAATTGGTTAGTCACGTATTTGGAAGCATCAGAAAGGGGAACTGTCACTACAGAACAAGTCCAATTGGGTATTGGGGTAAGGGTTCAACTGTAGGTTGGTAAGGTACTTGAGATTCCTTTACTTGTAACCGCTTGTTGTGATAATAGTGGAGTTTCGGGAGTGGTGACCTGAAAATCACCCGGTGGGGTTTTTGCCGTTAGGTTTTCCCCACTCATCAAAAAATCACCGTGTCTTTTATTTTCCACTGTGTATTTTGTTGTTTGGTGATTTGTTTGTGCTACAACGCGCTTTGCATGATAAATTGATTAATTAATAACTTGACTAATTAATTAATTAATTTCAATCACAATGGGTCAATTCAGTTTGTGGCCTATCAGTAACTATTTAAATTCTCTTGAATATGTTTGAATGTTCTTAAATGTTCTTATGTGTTCTTCATATGTTCTTGGTTGTTCATCACATGTTCATGCATAACACTAGTTTCGATCTTAAATCCACATCAAAACACATGAAAAAAGATGTTTGTTTAATAATTCTTTTAAATTCTTGAATCTAGGATATCACCATCCACACACATTCACTAGAATTTATTTTTCAATCCAAATGCAATGCTTAATAAATTGAATTAAGGTTTATCATATGCACACACATTAAATTCAACATGTAAATTAATTGACATATTGGATGATATGATATGAATGTTGACCACCATAGTCTAGAAGACCGGTTTCACCGGGCAACGTAGCCTCCGAACTTAGATCAAGGGTTAGTAGATCAATGTTTATCCTTGTAATTTTTGATTTTTAGATTGTAACTAGGAAACAAAGCTATATACTTTATCTTAGATTGTATCTAGGACCAAAGTCATGTAATTTTCCTATGATCAATGTAAATTCAATTGAAAATTAATAAAATGAGGAATTTTTCAATTTTGGTTTTCTTATTTATCCCAATAATTAAATAAGTGGCGACTCCATTGTAAAACCCTTAATCTAAAGGGGAAAATATAACTAGTTGAACCTCCATTTTGAGAAGCAATAACACAATTCCACCCATTCACGTGGGTTTGGCTCAACATCCTAAAAAAGGGGGCCAAGGGCGCGGTCTCTCACAGTTTCCTACTCGAGGTAGCAATAGGATGTTAGTGGTCTAGGTCGCTATTGTGTAAACTTCAATTCTTTCTAGCGGATTTGTTTTTTACCTTGAGGATAGCTAGATTAAATCCTCCCCAAGTTTTTTACCAGTTTGGTTTTCCTAGGTCATCATATCATTGTGTTCTTTATATTTCCGCTGCTTTGCATGATATGATTGTTTTGTTTTAACCTAGATCTGAATAATAAACCTAAGTATTCACTTGGTTAATTAATTAGGTTAATCAACTTGTAGTTTACAAGGGTCTAAAAACGTACAAGTGGTATCAGAGTGGGTAGCTCTTTTGTTTTATATCTTTTGATCTAAGAGCTAATCCTTGACCCCTGTTGTCATGGATAATTTGAAGTTTCTTTCTGATCATGTTTCTGTTGATCTTATTGATGCCTGTGAAACTCTTCATAAAAAATCATTGAAAATTGCTAAGAAATTCAAGGAAGAGTTAAAATTGGCTAATCTTGAAAAAGAGGAATTACTTGTTAGATTAGATGAATCTAATAAAAATAATGAATTTTTGAGAAATCAAATTTTCTCTCAAGATAAGAAGATGAAAAGCTTGGAACAAGAGTTAGATGAATCTAAAGCTAAAATTGAAAATTTGACTAGTACCAAGCCTGTTGTTGATAACAGAAGTGTTTCTGTTTCTCTTAAGCCTAAAAATGAGAAAGTTTATATCCCTCTTTTCAAGAAGAATAATAAAGAAAATGCTTATTTTGCTAGGTTAGACAAAGGTAAAAGTTCTGATGTAGACACTGAAGTTTCTAAACCTATGTCTAAACCTACTGTTAGAGAACATAATAAATTTGTTTTTGTGCCTACTTGTCACCTTTGTGGTGTTGTTGGTCATATTAGACCAAATTGTTCTTTGTTGAGGCAAAAACCAAAATCTGAGACTAGATTTGTTGTTAGGAATACTAATGTTCCTAAATTTGTTCCTGTTTGTCACTTTTGTGGTGTATCCGGTCACATTCGTCTTAATTGTCATAAATTGAAATTTAAACATTCTCTATTTCAATCTAGAATATGTGATGATATTTCTCCTGCCATAAGTCCATACAAATTGTTTCATATTCTTTTGAAAAATTTAAGCTTGTTAGCTTGTGAAAGGAATTTGTAGGATTTCAATCTTTCTCAAAAGATTGGTGTAATCCCTCAAATACACTCTGCTTCTCATGGATTTTCACCTACAAAGCCGAAGACTTGTGCTATATGGGTGAGAAAAGATTCTCTAAGGTGAGTATTGCTGACTTGTCCCTGTTTTAATTCTTTCAATTGTTTGTGGACATGTTTTGTTTCTGTTTTTTGGTTGTTTTTTTTATTAGGCTGTTTTTTATAATAATAATAAAAAATGCAAAAACATTGAAAATTTTCAAAAAGACAAAAATATTTTATTGTGTCTAGTTTTATTTTTCTTGAGGATTACATGAATTATGATATCTCTCTCTTGATTTAGAACATGCTTGACATTGTGGAGAAACTTAAATAGTATGTGTTATATAAGTGCTAAACTATTTCTGATTTTGTGTGAGTATGTACTAATTTGTACATGTACTCAAGGTTTATTTAAGAAATTGATATTTCTTGCTTGTGTACCCTCTATAGCTTAGTTTAGCACTATCATGCATAGCTTTGCATTGTTCATCTAGCACAATGTGTGCTTTTTGTTCTTGGTCATAAATTTTTTAAAACCAAAAATGTTTTTGTGTTTTGTATTTCACATCTTGGATTTATAATCAAGGATTGGTCATATTATCTTTACATAACATGTTTATGTACCTTGTTTAGCTTGGATGAGCTTATTTTACTGCACTTTACTAGTTTGAGCTTTGTAGTGCATGTTGTGTGGGAGTTGTTTATAGTTTTTGATCACATGATCTTGATCTTGATGTCGCATTCCTTTGACTATTGGACTTGAACTTAATGAGAAAGGCATAAATAACAATCTCACCATTGTTTACTAGCCGAACCAACCTGAAGATTGAAGATTTGGGGACCTAAATATGAAAAAAAAAATGAATTTAGGAACTCAAGGTCCATGCGTGGGGTTGTGAGGGCGCATACGTAGCCTTGAAGGTGTATATAAATACTCACCAAAAAACTTGATTCCTGACAACACTGATAGCTCGACTTCAAACGGCCATATCTTACTCATTTTAAATCAAAACTAGGAAAATTTATGTTCAAATTGAAGCCCAGCATGTCTACTTTCCAATTAAAAAAATATATCATTTAAAATTTCTTTGTAGTTCAAAAGTTAAGATTAAAAAAAAAAAGTGAGAAACTGTCATTTTTCAGCTTATTATTTAAAGTAATTTGAACACTTTAGAGTTGTGATTACCTCTGAACTATTAAGTATACTTTAATTACCCTTGGTTGACATATGTCAAGCTCATCATGGGGTCGGGGACTAAAGGATATAATGGGTACAAAATGAGGTGTCTTGAACCTCTTCGTCTCAATTCACTAGAAGGGATGGTTTGAACCTCTTGGTCTCAGGCTACCAACTTCCTACTTATGAATCCCGCTCTAGAAAATCTTTCTTGCTTGGAGTTCTTGGAGGAAATAAGGTTTCTAAACCTCTTCCTTTTAATTATGCCCTAACTTTTCATTCAAGCATGTTTTTATTTCTAGTTCTTTACTTGTTCTTGATTGCTAGCATGTTAGATCTAAGCTGTTCTTAGTCTTTGTATGATTAGGGGTTTTCAATTTGATAACATGTTTACATGCTCTTAGACAAGGGTTTATCAATTATCATACATAATACACATATTCACCATGTCTTTCAATTCTTTGCATGCCTAGAATAGAGTTTCACCATGATTTTGAATGAATGTTTTACTTTTCAATCACATGCTATTGGATTATATAAGTTGTTTGAATGGTGTGATATGATCATTGGATTAGGCAAGTTGGGTGCCTAACACTTTCCCAATCTTGTAACCTAGCCTCCAAATTTAGATCAAAGGTTAGTAGATTAGATTTATCCTTGTAATCTTATCTTTCTAGATTGTATCTAGGACCAAAACAATGTAATTTTTTAGTTATTATCAAAGAGGTGTACACTTTTCAATTCATCAATAAGAATGATGCATTTTTCAATTTGGTTCTCTTAATTTTCCAATTAAATAAGTGGTGCTCCATTGTAAAACCCTTAACCTAGGAAGGATGATAACAATAGTAGAACCTCCACTATTCCTTGATAGGCAATCACACGACTCTACTTATTTACTTGGGTTAAATGCCAAACCTTCTAATTTCAAAAGGTTGGGTCGGGAGTGCAGTCTCTCACAGGATGAAATTTTTGGAGATGGGCAGGAGACAAAATATCTATGAGAAAAGGAAAATAAAAATAATATGAAGAATATTATCATATTTGATCCATTTCATAAAATATTTGTGACGACTTGTCATATTTTCAAGGATTGGGATGACATGCTGGAGAGCTTGACCTACATTCTCTGTCTTTTCTAGTTAGGACCTAAGGAACAACCTAGACATATAATAACAAACGAGAGCCAAAACCTAAAAATTCGGGCAACAATAAGCTAACACCAGAGCTCAACCACGAGATCAACAATTAATATGCGCAAAACATCAACAATAACAGGACGGCTATTCAACTTACTAGTCACTAACCCGTGCGATGCATGGTATAGTTAAATCTAAAATCACATATATTTTAAAAAAACAAATAGAGAGTCCTATATGAAAAAACTATTAATTAAAAGTTAATATAAAAATTATTTTATAATTTAAAATAGTTTCTCATAGGTATTGTATAGGTATCAACTAAGTAGGATGCATATCATATCATATCATATCATATACTATATATAATAACAGAAGCCTTTTCCGGCAATTAAGGCCGTGCTGACACATAGGATAACTGCCAGTCTAAAAATCTGCCACGTATAAGTTAAAAAAGCGAAATGTTATACTATTTCGACAGCGCCAAAACACCGTTTAGTGCAAAAAAAAACTCAATTCTCTTCTAAAAACTAAAATTAAAACCCGTAACTCCTCTCTCTTCTCAAAAACCCAAAAATCAAAACCATCTCCTTCCCCCAAAATCAAAATTCAAAACTTAGATGAGAAAGAAGTAAGCGATCAGAGGTGCCATTCTCACGCAATCTCCATTCGCCTTTCTCCTATCACTAAACCTCCGTTCAACCTGATCGAAAAAAAAAAAAAAAAAAAAAAAAAAAAAAAAAGGCCATTCAATTAAGGAGGTGCTACCATGTAGGAAAAATAACTACTTAAAATCTTGACACGTGTGCAATTTAAAGTTACAAAATAGCGTACGTTACACCGTTTAAGGGCTTTAAATTTTATCCATTTACCGTGCACACGGTTTAAAACAAAAACACCATTAAATTGAAAGAGACTGAGAGAGACTCTGATAAACAGAGAGATAGAGGAGTCGATTAGGTGCAGAGAGAAAAATCTAAGAAACTACATATACCCCATAGTTTCCGATCAAGAAGAAAAAAAAAAAGAACTGTTTCCCAGTTCCTTTCAAAAACTCTTTGTTTCCAGTTATGCTAAAACGATGTTTTTGCTTTTTGATTTTTCCAGAAAAAGAAGCAGAAGAGGAAGGAAGATGAAGCCGACTTAAAAGAGTTCCCTCCGATGTTTTGATTAACAATGCCTCCGACGGGTTCCTATTCTTTCTCTAACTTTTTTTTCCACAAATTTAAAGTTAAATTAGTTTTGCTATATATTTTCCCCTTATACAATTTCAGTTAGATTTTGGTTCCAGAAATTAGGGTTAAGGAAATCGGAATATGATGTGTGGCTATTTTTATTAAATATTTTCGGTAATGGGTTTGTTTGAATTCTTCTCTTTTGGATTTGAATCATTCAATTTCTTCCTCTGCAGCAATGAAATGGAATCTTTCTACAATTTAGAGTTTCTAATTTAATCAAAGCAAAAGTATTAATTTATTTTCCTAATATTCTCTTCGATTATGGTTTGCTGTCAATTTAGGAATTTGGATTCATAACCCTTTTCCTTTCTATTCGTTAAAATCAGGGAAAACCCCTCACAATATGAAAATCCTACCTGAGTTTTAATGGCCTCTTACCTGTTCTTTTTTTTTTTTTTATTGCAAGGGGGAGTGAAATTGTGGGATTTTGAAATCTGATAGTATAAATTTCTTTATACTAAATTTATTACTTTGTAGATTTTAGTTGATATTTTTTTTAAAGAGACTTTAAGTCTTGATTTTGTTGTTTTTGATGTTGGGTTTTAATGGGTTTAAATTGTGAAATCTGAAAGTATAATAGTAAAAGGACTCGAGTGTCTTTGATTGAGGTATATGGGTTATTGGGTTGATGGTCTTTAATTTAGGCATTTGGGTTATTGGTTTTGATTAAGGTTGAATGATGAGAAAAACGAAAAGAAGGGCATAAACAAAAAGAAGCCAAGAATGGGTTTTTTTAAGTATTGGTTTCTTTTAAATTGTATGTATCAGTTGATTTTTCTGATTGATATTATTGAATTTTGGTTTGTGTATGTGTTTCAAATATGAGAAAAATTTTAGTTGAAATTTTAGATATAGTAGGTTTGGATAGATTAGTGGTTGACTAGAGTTTAAATTTCGTGTTTTTAATGACCAAGTTTATGGATACCTAGTTTTTTTTTTTTTTTTTTTTATGGATGACCAAGTTTGTGATTTTTTAGGGACATTTATGGGTTTTGCATGTTGGATTATATTCTCAAAATTTTAATTAAGCATCTATTTGGGTGTTGAGGAGAAAAAAATAGTGAAGCACAAGTAAATGGAAGCTCAATCAGTTGTGAAGTATTTTTTTAGATACATTGGTGAATTCTGAGTTTTGCTTTGTTAATTAATTTGTCAATTGTGGATTATTTTGTAGGTTTTGGTAGAAAATTTGTCAATTGTGGAATGAACTATAGCTTTGCTGTTAAATTTTTTCTAATAAATGTTTCCATTATGTTCTTTCTACTGCAAGTACTTGCTATGAATGAAGCAGGTACTTGCAATGCTTTGATTGGCTTGATCTGTGTTGAGTTTAACCCCTTTTTTACTGTCTAATAAAATGTTTGGAATTGTTTTAGTTCCATTATTACTATTTTGAGATATTATATGAACTTTGATTTTTTTTTTTGACACATGAATATTGATATAGGAAAAATAAATAAAAGAAGAGATTATTGGCCCAATGAATGAGGAAGAACAGTGCAAAGGAGAGCTAAGGCATTGCAAAGCTAATTTGTGGATAAGCATCTCACTTTGATTGGTAATTATCCTTCATTGCTAAATAAATTATGAAAAATCTAATAGTTCATAATTTTATAAATTTATTGTTTATAATATTATTAAATTTACAATAATCGTAAACGTCTTATCAATTTTAATATATTATATTATGAACTATAACATCACAGTATAATATTATTCTAAACCATTCTCAATCAATTTAAATTTATTTGATAATTTACAAAATTTCCGAATGATGAGATATACTTTTATATATTGCTAAAAGTATAATCAAACTTAGCTAATCAGAGTTGTTAGATTGCTTAATAAATTATATTACTTGAAATTCATACAAATTGTCAGATTATTTGCTACTCATTTTCTCTCTGTCGCGTGCCATCATCCGCTCCCTCAATCTTTGATGTTTATCAACGCCACCACCAAGGTTTGTTACTTTCCTCTACCTTTTATTTTTATTTTGTTAATCTTTGCCCATTCACTGGGGGTTTTCTCTCATCATCAATGCAAAATTTCATAGTAAATTGCTTCTCTTTGGTTATATTAGTCTTACCTTTTATTGCTTTGTTCTTTTTTATTTTTAAATCATTTCTTCTATTACAATTTAAATATAGTGCTGAGGTTAAGGTGTACGTGACCATATCTGCATTATAGCTAATTTCACATCATGGTTTCCTGGCTTACAGAGGGCTGAGACCTTAAGAATTGTTGAATTCCCAATACTAGGCTGCATCAGTAAACTTGCTATTTCCTGGGATTCTTTGATTCGGTTTTGATTATGGGTTTGTTTTGGTTTGCTATATGGTTTTTTTGTTGTATTTATTTTGCGTTTGTTTTCCCTTTCTATATATATTATATAGGCATTGTAAACTTTAGTTAGTTTTGTACATTAAGAAACAGTAAACAAGTTCAATGGGCAATATAATCATTGGGTTTTTATATGATCAACTGCGAAATGTTATGTTGGGGCTGCTGCTATTTTGGATTTTGTGGTGATTTTATTTTTGTTTTGAAGGTTTTGGTTGGTTAGTATGGTTGTTCAAGATTGAAAGTTCAAATAGCGTATAAAACACTATGAACGTTTAGACCCCCAATTTATAAATTACCAATTCAAGCTTATTATCAAACAATATATGTGCGGAACATGAACATAAGCTAAAACAGAATTGATAAACAATTTTAACCAAATAAAATCACATCCACAGCAGAAATTAAATGGCAAAGATTAAGGAAAGAGAGATGCAAACACAAGGACAACACAACGGTGTGTTATCGAAGAGGAAACCGAAGTCCTCGGCGTAAAACCTCTCCACCGCCCTCCAAGCGGTAAATAATCCACTAAAAAATGTAGTTGGGATACATGAACAGCAAAAGACCCTCCAAGCCTAATCTACTCAGTGTACCTAAGCCCTCCAAGCTCCTACTCCAACGAGATTACACCGAACCTATTTCTTCTTTAGCTTACCGGATTCCGCTATAGCCCATAGCATCAACCAATTACCATTGGTCCCTTCCTAACTGCTTCCCAAAGCACCAAAAAGCCTTCTCACAGATGTGGGTATGGTGAGAAAAGGATTTGGCTAAGAACCTCTCAAGGATGTAACAATGGAGAGGGTGAGAGTAGAGGAATTTGAAGAGTCTCTATGTGAAGATTATGGATGAGTCAATCTTGTTTTTCTCTAGGGTTTCTCTCTCAATATTCTCTCTTGAAGCTCTCTACATTTCGTGGGTATAAGGGGAATTTATACTAGTGTGAGAATGGAATGCGAAGAGTCAGTTTTTCCCAAACAGGGTGTTCTGGTGACTTGGCCTCGCGACTGGACTGAGTCGTGAGTTCAAGTCGCGAGCTGACTGCCTGGCCAGCCTAGGACTTTTGTCTTGTAGTGCAACAGCTGGCATGACTCTTCAGCTCTCCTGCATGCTTCACACGTGTGCCTGCTTTTGGCGACTTGCAAGCCGCGAGCCACCCACGAGATATAGTCGCGAGTCCCTGCTTCACTGCACAGTCTTGATCATTTCTTCACACTCTCTCACACACTACCCTTACATGATTCCCACCTAAATACAAGGTTTCGAAGTGCTGAATTACAAGCAAATTGGCACGGAATAAAGCCAACAGAATGGTTAATTAAATTTCAACCTTACAAAGATTGCTGAACAGGTGTCTCATTTTAATTTTTTTTTTTTTTTTTTTTTTTTTTTTTTTGAATACCACACAAAAAAAAAAATCTGACGATCTATTTAGGTACACTTCATTGTAAATAACAAGAAAAACTACTTACCTCTGAGACAAGCTGGAATCTACAAACAAACACTTGCACTTTTTAAAAATGTAACAACCAAAAGTCTTGATTCATTCTGCAGTTATAAGTGTCAAGAACCTGAATGATAGCAATTGATATAGTCCCATTAAGTAGTTGGAAGATTCACTAGTATCACATGTTCTCTCCCTCTTTTTCTCTCTAAAAAAAATTGGTTAATTCAGTTTGAATTTTAAATATTTTCCTAGTAATATAGATTGTGCTTAAAATTGCAAAATCTATAGCAATGTATAGATCTTCTAAAGTTGGATATGCGACTATTATGTACGTCTCTACAAGGTAATATGTGGACTTCATTAAAATTTTACATGATTAATATTTTTTTTTAATGGATTGTGGCAACATAGTTGAGATTTCTATGCGAACTATAGATGAAGTAAATGCTAAAAGAAAGTTAGAGAATGGATGCAACCAAAGTATTTGGTTTTGTGTCTGTAAAATAGAGAAAAAAGAAAGTTTATTAATGGCATAGTATGTGGAGGTTGCCGAATATTAGAAACCTCAGTGCAAGTATATATAATGTGTTAGTGTTACTTATTCATTTGTGCATCTAGGTTTGTTTCTATTTTAGTTTCTAGAAATTAGGTTGTAATTTGGTGGATTGTTTTTGTGTTTTGGGGGAGTGATGGTGTGAATATGTAGCTGATGTTTTTTGTCTGAAAAGCGTTTGTGGATTTGGTTATGTGCGAATTTAAGGTAATGGGTTGTTATTGGTAGTGATGGTGGTTGTGGCCATACCCTTCATGGATGTGTTTTTCTATTTATTGTGTTTTTGTTATTCTGTGAATTGCTGTTGTATTTTGGTAATTAATGTTATTGAGGAGAGGAGTATTGAGACATTTCAACAAAACCTTCAAAATATTTCCAAAAATTCCATCTAGGTTTCACTGTTTTTTTTTTTTTTTTTTTTTTTTTTTTTTTTTGTAGATAAGCTTTGGCTTTGGGGAAATTTTTGTCTATTATTATAGTTGTCCAACCTGGTAAATGCTATGCTTATGTCTTTTGGAGATTAATATATTCTTTTTGGGGATATTTAGATTTGCTTAAGAATTTTAAATCATGGGAACTATTTGCCTATGTCATAACATGCATGCCACCAATTAATTAATTCACAAATTTAGAAGAATAATACTTTATTCACAGTAATGTGATCTTTTGCCCTTATTTGTTAAATAAGTGATTGTGTTCTAATTCTTAACCAAATTATTTGACCCATGAAAATTAAGGCTATTTTAGTTCTCTTTGTGTTTCAGATCTACATAAAGCTACAAGAAAGTTGATTTGAAAGACATTGACAAGGCATTGCATCTTCTACGTTTATAGATATGGTCTTTTTCAATTTTCAATTTTCTTTGATTGATATGGATTAAAATTCAGATTGAAATTGGTTTAAATAGAACAAAGCCTCAAAGTTAAGTTTTTATTATATTGCTTCATTGTTTGTTTTGTTTTGAATTGAGTTCATTGTTGTTTCATATGTGATTTTGTTAGAATTGGGATTTTGAACTCAAATATTACCTTTCTCCAATTTTATATATGAGTATTTGGAGAATGCGGAATGGATTAAATAGCCTTAGCTGATAACCAAGGCCATTGCTGTGGCAAAGACCCTTTGGATGGCCAGGATCTATGCCTCCTAAAACTATGCATGCTCAAAAAATTACTCTTGCGTAGTTAGTTTGCTTTGCACTTATGGTAGTGTGTATATATATTGCATTTTTAGCTTCCTTTGCACCTATGGCAGTGCATATATATTGCACATTTTTATACGAAATTGTTGCTTTGTAAACGGCTCTGAATCAAAAATTGTGTCACTTCCTATTTTGGTGAGCCTCTATTGAAAAAAAACAAGAATTTTATTAAATGCAAAAGGTACCTGTAAGCATATCTTTAAGTACTTCAACGCTAATGGCAATGAAAAAAATCTCATTCTAGTTGTTTGGATCCTCCCCAAGCATGTATAGATAGAGTTATATAATCTCGTGCATCGCACAGGTTAGCGACTAGTTTTAAATAATAATAAAAAGACCATAATGGTGGGCGGTGGCTGCTTTTGTTTTATTATTTATCTAAAAAAAAGAAATAGAATTTAATAGGATATGAACAAATAAATTGTAGGAGAAGAATTTGGATTGTGAGAGAATTGATGTGAGAGAACTGAAATTGTTTTCATTGACTTAATAAACATTACAACTCAGTTTTTATATATACAAAACAGAGTAAAAAAAAAAGGAAAAACTAACAAGTGAACTTGCACCGCCTGAAATTAACAATCTAGCAAACTATTGAAACAACCAATCACAAGTTGAGATGTGGCTACTCTAACTACTTAAATATAGAGACCTAACGACCTATTGTTTTACATAAGAACTTGGAAAAATTAACCTACATGTCATGCTATACAAAACTTGCAGCAACTGAACCAGTGCAAAATTTGCAGATACCTTCATTTTTTACACTTTGCACGCGTTTGGCTCCAAATTAAAAAGCCAGCTTATTTTACTATTTAGCTTATTTTTGCTATTATTCATAAGTCCCACATCACTTTTTGTTACTATTCATGGGTTCCATTGTACTATTTCAACTAACTTTTACCTTTATCTACAGTACTTTCAGCAAAAAGTTTTCAGTTTCAGTAAAATAAGCGGATCTCAAACAAACCCTTTGTAACATTGTAACAATACATTATAGTTAACAATGCAATAATAATTTTGAATTTTCTCAACAACAACGAAAAAAGGGCGCTAATCCTCTCTTAAAATAGCCCAATCAACATCTAGTGATATAAAATTGGCTTTGGTTTTATAAAATTGAAATGGAAGATGATCTCTTTATGGATTTTTTGATTTTTTACACTGTAATATTTAGTACGTAATCATAGATGAATTATGAAAACTAAAAGAATGTAAAGTTCACTATTAATAGATTAGTGTATTGTAATGTATTAAAAAGTTGATTTTCATCATTTTTTTTTCTTACTTCGGCCTCCCTCACTCTAAATCCTAGCTTCGTTCTTGATTCATTATCTTTTTTTTAACATTATTACAACATTAATTAAAATGCTATGACATAAATGAGATTTTAAACTTTTTAGTGTACATGTTTTTACACCTAATATTATTTAAATAATACTTACTTATTTTCAAACATCACCCACAAATTATTGGGCTTCCCTAAATATTTTTGACTATTATCATGCTAGCCCACAACCATTCTTCTTTCCCTCAAAATTTGGGCTACAAATATAAAACACCATAAGACCCAGTATTTTTGTAAAGCATAATCCCAAATTATTTATTTTATTGAGCAAGTTAAAATCTCATTCCTTTTCTAAAGCCCAAGAACTTTTACACCTAACAATATTTGAAAAGCCCATGATTCAAATACATGGCAAAACAATTTTATCAATGGAATTCAAATCTATAATTAAAGTTCATGATTCAAATACATGGCAAAACAATTTTATCAATGGAATTCAAATCCATAACCAAAGCCCATGATTCAATCTCATGGCAAATTATTTATCAAAAAGCCCAATTCTCACTGGCAATATAAAAAAAAAAACCCCAGTTCTCACTAGCAACATAAAAAAAAACCCAGCTATCACTAGCAATATCAAAAAACTCAATTCTCGCTGGCAATATCAAAAAAGCCCAATTCCCACTGGTAATATCAAAAGCCCAATTCACATTGGCAATATCAAAATCTCAATTTATGTTGGCACTATTTTATCAAAAGCCCAAGGCTATTAGCACTTGGCAAAAAATAATATGTCATAATTATTTCGCTTAAAAGTCCAACAATGAACAATGTTTCAATTTCTTAAACATTACTATAATCTATGGCAATCATCTTATAAGAGCTCATGGAAAATTATTTATCTTAAAATTATGATATTATAAACCCACGGAATTCATATAGAACCCATGATCACTATTTATGTCACAACGTTCATAAATATTTATTTTCAAAGCTCATGGTAACTATTCACCATTTAAATCATAACGTGATTTTCGGAAACCATAAACATTACTTATGATATGGAATTCATCATTTCAAAAAAATAGTAAATGTTATTTACAAAAGCATTTTAGAATAATTAAGCTTATGCTATTATTACAACTCATTGCCCAAAGACCCATTACAAATATCTATTGGAACCCAAAATATTCACTAATAATAAGAGTCCATAAGGGATGAAAACCCATGGCAATATGTGTCATTGATGTCCATTCTGTAGGTCCAAATATGGGATGAACACAGCCCAGGCCAAAGGGTCCAACCCACATAAGCAAGCCTGATCCAAAGAACTCCAACAAAGGTAGAGGACTGAAATAGACAACCAGCCTCCCTCTTGTTCATCCTTGACCAAGGTCCAACTAGAGGCCCCTACAAGAGAACCAAGTCTTTGAGAATGAATTGGGTGCTGTCACATCAACTTTCTGTCACCCTCTACCTGATGTGAACAATGCCTAGAGGTTGTAATAGCAGCTGAAGTCTAATGGGTGATGGAACTTCATCATTTCCCTCAAGAATATATCACCAGCGGAAGGGGAGCTGAAACCAAGTTATCCAAATCTCAACAAATCAATGCTATAAATGTCAAAAATGTTCAAGAAATGGTTCATGTCCAAGCCCATGAATCTTAAAGGGGAAAATTTAGGAACATGTGGTTTGGAGGGCATGACAGGATCTCTAGCAAAACCCTCTGAAGTGGACTTAAACTTTGACACTTGGCTTAGGGTGTTGAAATCCTACTTCCTAGGGTCCAAATCTCAGTTGCAGCACTAGCATCCTTCCTCAATGTATGTCTTAACCTCATTGGCTGAATATAACCTTAGAGATCCAGGCATTTAATGCAAGATTATTCTGATTTTACCCATTTGTGACATTGCCCAAATAGACAAGACAACCCAAAAGAGAATCCACCATTTATAGCCAAATCCAAGGATAATTAAGTCTGCTATTCTACCTCCTGATCAGTCCTACGTTTTGGACTTTTGCTAATTAATACCTTCCTAAACTCCACTATAAAAGGATAAGCACACTAGCCCACAAAACACACACCAACCCCTCTGAAATTTCTGTTATCCTTGTCACTTTGCTTGTAGTTTAACTCTCCCCAAGCTCATAAATCATTCCCCTTAGCCCACACTCACTTAGCCTCAGACATTCATTTTCCTTTTCTGCATATTCCAAGCCTATAAATGCTTCCTAATCAGTCACAAACAACCCTTTACCCATTAAAGACTTAGCTTCAGCATTAACTCCATCACACCACCACAAGCTTAAATACCCACTCACTCAAAATAGCCTACACTGCCCTATTCATGCCCCATTTATATATTCCCCAAGAATCTTAGTTCAACATTTACTGCACTGAGCTGGAATCTCTCTTTCCCTTCACACCATTCCAATTAACCCCTTTCTTCTCACCATAGAACCTTTAATTTTTACTTTTTGTTTTACTATTAAAGGATATAATGTATTTGTAACAATGGAATTCTTCCCTCATATGGATGTAATGATGGCTAAAAGTACAATAAATCCCCCTAACCAAGACACACAAGGACTTCCAGAAGTGAACACTTTCTTAAATCTATTTAATACTTGACTGCTGGACTTTAAGTGTAATTTCACCCTACTGCTGGAGAATTTGTTTTTCTTGTATTATCAAAACAAGACCACTAACGTACTAATTAACTATTATGAAGTATTTTTATTGGGCTTTTGTTGCTGTTTTGTCAAGGTGCTTGGATAGGCTTATCACCACACCAAAAGCCTTTGGGTATCATCTCAAGAGCCCATCGTTGAGTTTCGGCTTGGCTACCTCATATTTTATTCATAGGCATCAACTTCCCCCTCAACAAAACTATATGTTAAAACTTAACAAATTAGTTGGCTTTTACTTTTTCATATTCAATGAGACATATATGGTATATGACTCTAGATTTCTTATTGATGAACAATATTTTTCCCTCCAATGACCAGCATACAATGCGACAAACGGGACACAAAATGTGGTCATAGTATCAGATGCTGAATATAATGCTTGTGCAAATGTAATATCCATAACTGCTGTAGTCCATCCTTGTTGTGCAGTTCATTACACTCTTCCATCCACCGGTATTTACTACATCATCTGCACCATTAGTAACCACTGTGAACTAGATCAAAAGTTTTCTTTCACAGCTGAATCGCCTACTGGATCTGTTAGGTTCTAAGGAATTACGAACTAATGTATTAGAACTTCATTTTTTAATGTTGGCAAACCATGATCAAAACGTTTTAGTCTTGTTTAGACTTGCTCAAAGTGTATTTTTATGTAAAGTTGGAATCGAGTGTTCTGTAGGATTTACTGTGTAAATCTGCCTGACTCAATCGATCGAAAATTAGGCTCGATCGATCAAAAGTCGTGCAGATCATTTTTCTACAAAATTTCAAACTCAGCCCAAGCTCGTTTGACGTGTAGGGTTTTATGTTTTGCCCTAGGTATAAAAGGGTAAACCCTAGCCGCGTTTTAGAGTTACTCTTTATGCTGTGTATGTGAATCTCTTGTGAGATCTAGAGGTGTTTGCCTTCACATATACTTAGGGTTTCCAAGATTCAAGATTATGTCAAAAACTTGGTGATCGATTCAGTTGATACATTAAGAGCTTAAAGATACACAAGCAAGAGTGCTTGTACTTGCTGGGAATTCAAGAAAGTAGTCTGTGGACTCGGAGTTATCATGGGGTCACGGTAGTAAGTTTCTGTTGACACCCTATTTTGTAACCCGCATTTAACCTCACATGGAGGGTAAAAAGGTAATTTCACCTTGGAAATATGTATCTTAATTCTGGTCATTAGATCCTTA
Organism: Notholithocarpus densiflorus; assembly: GCA_030021035.2. Taxonomy (NCBI): domain Eukaryota; kingdom Viridiplantae; phylum Streptophyta; class Magnoliopsida; order Fagales; family Fagaceae; genus Notholithocarpus; species Notholithocarpus densiflorus. Next base: position 13,771 of record JARYZH020001139.1, on the reverse strand, counting down.
ATCTCATTTCACCAAAATCATCTTGATGTTGTGACGATCAAATCAACTGGTCGTAAGCCCTAATCGGACCACCAGATTGAAAGTTATAATCAAATCAAGTTTTAATAGCTAAGATGCACTATCACAAATTGAGTCCGACTATATGTGATTATGAACAATTGATTTCAATTGGTTATAAGTATAATCAATTTGAGATTGATGATGTGTCATAATTTGATTGGTTAGGACTACATTTTATGGTAGGGTTGCACACACCTAATTAATTAGATAGATAAACATTAATTATTCAATGAGTAATTTGTACAATTATCTTTTAATTAGGGTAAATTTGGAACCAATTAAGTCTGAAATGGGAGTGATTGGAGCCATTTAATGATAATTGGGAGCTAATTTGGGACCTATTAATGTTAATTGTGCTGAAATAATTTTCTAACAAATGACCTCTGCTCACCATTTCATCGATATCTCTCAGAATATTTTGAATCTATGAATGAGGTTAATTTTCCCAGAGACTAGACATCCGGGGCTTCAATTTGAGCACAAGAACGAGACAATTCCGATCCGAATTGAGTCCGATATGAGTTTTCAAAGTTGGCTCTACAGGCTATTACAGCAGCTACTGGAAAACCGAATTTTGGCTTGCTCCCCACTCCCACTAATATTTCCATTTAATGCACCAAATTTCCCCCAAGGCTAAAATGAGGTCTAGGTTCATGATTCTTTGTCAACCCTCATTAAATGGTCTTCCATTCATATTTTCTCCACCACTACTATATAAACCCCCCTCTCCTTCATTCCAAAACACACAAAAACCCCCTCTCTTCCCCTCTCTTGAGTTCTAGTGAAGTTGAGTAGTCTTGTCATAACTTGGTCTTCCTGAAACTCAACGTATTGAGTGAGACTTAGTCTTTCTCTCCTAACTCTTCTTTTCCTCCACCCTTAGAATCTTTACCAAGAGTCTCCTCCTCCACCATATAGATCTTGCATGAAGGTATAATCCATTTCCCTAACTTGTTTCTTGTGTTGCCATGATGAGAATTTAGGATTAAATCATGATAGTAACTGTTAGGACATATGTGTTTCACATGTTAAGAACATATGTCATGATTTTATGTAATTGGCTAATCCTTTGACAAAACGCACTTTACTTGTATTTGGGTAGATCTAGGATGTGTTTAAATACTTCAAGAAACCATGTTTTAAGATCAAGTGTTGAAGCATTCAAGTCTGTCCAAGAAAACAAGCTGAAAGTGCAAAATCACTAAAGCTCAACAGCTAGCATGTGTCGAGGTTTAAGGAGCTGTTCAGCTCGTATGCTCGACAGCTATCTCGACAGATGCTCGACAGCTTCTATCTGTCGAGGTTTAAGAAAATAGCAATCTGATCTGTTTTTCTTGGAATCCGTGATTATGTGCTTGGGTCTTCTTTTCTTCTAACCCTAAACATATAAAAGGATTGTTTTAAGGGCCGTCAAAGAGTACATAAGTTGCACAAGCATTGAGCAAACCTTGTTCAAGCAAATTGTGACTGGAACAAAGTTCTTGCCCTTGTTCATCTCCTTCTTGTGAAGAAGTTGCTGTGTATGTGCACCTTAGGGTTTTGTAACCAAGTATCTTCTTGATCTTCATCGTGTGGATGAATTGAAGAACTTTGCAGCCAACAACCTTTTCTTAGTTGGTGATTGAAACCGCATACTGGGATCCGCGCATTGGTTAGTCGCATACTTGGGAGTCGTGCATCAGAAAGGGGAACTGTCACTACAGAACAAGTTCAATTGGGTATTGGGGTAAGGGTTCAACTGTAGGTTGGTAAGGTACTTGGGATTCCTTTACTTGTAACCACTTGTTGTGATAATAGTGGAGTTTCGGGAGTGGTGACCTGAAAATCACCCGGTGGGGTTTTTGCCGTTAGGTTTTCCCCATTCGTAAACAAATCACCGTGTCTTTTATTTTCCGCTGCGTATTTAGTTGTTTGGTGATTTGTTTGTGCTACAACGCGCTTTGCATGATAAATTGATTAATTAATAACTTGACTAATTAATTAATTAATTTCAATCACAAGGGGTCAATTCAGTTTGTGGCCTATCAAGTGGTATCAGAGCAGACATACTCTGATTAGGGTTTAATCTTTGTTGTGTTGATCCATTGACCCCTGTTTGTCATGGATAGAGGACAGTCATTAATTATACCTCCTTTATTTGATGGCACTAACTATGCATACTGGAAAGTACGCATGAAAGCTTTCTTGCAGTCTTTGGATGAGAAGGTGTGGCAAGCTGTGGAGATAGGCTGGACTAAGCCTACAGAAGCACCGGCTGATTGGGATGATGCAAAGATCAAGGCGGCAAACTTCAACAGTAGGGCATTGAATGCTTTATTCAATGCAGTCACAAATGAGGACTTCAAAAAGATATCCTCTTCTGAAACTGCTAAGGAGGCATGGACCATTCTCTAGACAACCTATGAGGGAACAAAGACTGTTAAGGATTCAAAGCTTCAAAGGCTCACTACAAGCTTTGAAGAAATATAGATAGAGGAGGATGAGTCATTTGATGAGTTCTATGCCAAGCTGAAGGACATAGTGAACTCTGCATTCAATCTTGGGGAAACCATTCCTGAACCCAAGATTATGAGAAAGGTGCTCAGATCTCTGCCTGAGAGATTCCATGCCAAGATTACGGCGATTAAGGAATCAAAGGACATTGACAAGATTCCTTTGACAGAGCTGGTTGGTAATCTGCAGACTTACGAGCTAGGGTTAACAAGGATTGGTAAGTCAGGTAAGAGCAAGAGCATGGCACTAAAGGCCAAGAACAGTGACACAGATGAGTCTTCAGACGATGAAGATTCCAAGATGAAGTCCTACATCACCAGACAGTTCAAGAAGTTTATAAAGAACGCCAATGGAAAGGGCTTCGACAAGGACCGTAGGCAATCCAGTTCTTCTCAGTTCAAGAGCCAAGATAAAGGGAAGAAGGATGCAAGGGATGGCGGTCAGTACACTGTTCCAGTAGGACCTAAGTGCTTTGGGTGTCAAGGCTTCGGTCACATGAAAAATGAGTGTCCTACTTATCTCAAGAGCATTGGGAAGAGCAAGGCACTTACTGCTACTTTGAGCGACACCGAGCCTGAGGAAGATTCCGACAATGAAGATGACGGAATCTTGAATGCCTTCACTACCACTGTCAATCCTACTGAGGGGATTGTTGAAAGTGTGGATGAAGAAAAAGACTTGGTGGAGTCAAATTTTGAGAAGATGGATGATCAATATGATATCCATACAGCCTATGAAAAATTGTACAAAGTTTCGAAAAAACATGAGAAACTTTATAGGCTGGCCACCAAGAAGCTTAGTGATGTGGAACTTGATCGTGAAGAGCTTTCCACAAAGTTTGATGAAACTAATCAGACTATTGGAGTACTGAGATTCGAGAACAATTTCTTGGCTAAGAAGACAAAGAAGCTTGAAGCAGAGCTGTTTCAAGTCAGAGCTCAATTGGAGAGGACTTCAAGTGCAAAGCTTGATGAGATGCTCAATCTTTAGAAATCTGCTTCTGATCGAACAGGTTTAGGGTATGATCTTTCTTCCTCTAATATTGCTTCTACTAGTTCTACTATTTTTGTTCCTCCTAGCAATAATGTTGAAATTGAGAACAATGATGTTAAAACTATTTTAGCTAGTGAGAACTTAAACAAGAATAAATCTATCTTAGGAGCACCCCCTAAGCAAGATAAGAAAGAAGCTAAGAACCCTAGGGCTAAAAAGGTAAACTCTCAAAAGCCTAAACAGAAGAAGCAGCATCTCTGTCATCATTGTGGAGCTGTCGGTCATACTCGACCAAATTGCTTTAAGTGGCTTACCACTCATTAGAGCAACGACATGATAGCATCTAGAAGTCAAAATCAGCTTCAATCCTCTCTTGCTCCTCTTGGAGATCTTCTCAAAGCCCTCATGTTCCTTTCGAACTTGAACGGTTTCAATTCTTCTCCCTCACCGCTGGTTCAAGGGTTTAATCAAAGGAAAGGTTTTTCCAAAGTGTGGAAGGAAAAGGCTCCAAGTGATTCTATCACTTTCTTATTTCTCTTCTTGTTTTTGTTTGCATTACTTGTGTGTTTTGCTTTACTATTTTGGGTCTGTCTAGTTTTATGCTTTGTTTTGTTTAACATGTTTTTTTTTGTTTTTCAGTTTTGTTTATTTTGTTTTTCATATAAAAATTTAAAAAAAATTGAAAAATCAGAAAAATACAAAAACAATGTGTCTTTTGTGTACATTGGTACTTGTGTACCTTGGATGGCCATTGAAACAAAGTTTTCTAAACTTTGTATCTCTTGTAGCTTAGATGAGCATCTCTATGCACAACTAAGCAAGTGAGTTTTGTGGCTCGTGTTTGTGATGAGTAAGATTAAGTTGTCTCTTGCACTTAACACTCTATCACTCTTTTTGACGGGAAGGATTAGAAAATCCTAAGAGAAAGACATAAATAACCATCTCACCACTGTTGCCCGCCAATCATAATGACATTTGTGTGCTTAGGCATAGCAAAATTGGAATGTCATATATCATTGGGTATTTCTTTTCTCTCTCTTATATGCCCATGCATGATATGCTTAAAAGAAAAATATGCAAAGAAAAATCAAAAGCAAAAAGATCAAAAATGCTTTTAAATATGATTGCAAGCGTGTCTTCTAGGAGATGTGGGAGTTATAGGATATACCTCGAAGGTGATAATCCCCATCAAATAGTTATGATTGTGTGTGAGTTAAAGTGATTTACTCATGTCTCAAATTGTCATAACATGTTGACACATTTGCAATCTTGCGATATTTTTTACACACAACACGCAATAGTCTTTGCTACTCTTGATACATGTGCAGGTACAATGTGATTTGGCCATCACAAGGTTTTACTTGTGTTAATGTATGCTCACTAAACTGTCTTAACTTATTTTTGAAATATAAAATTGGTTAGACTTGTTTAGTGTGTGCGTGTGTTTTTTTTTTTTGGTCCATGTGCTTAAAATCTTTGTTGAGAGATGTTTTTGAGAGCTTAATATGTTGATTAGATCATTAATTGAGTTGCATGCTTGATTGCATTCATATCTGTGTTTTTCTCTTCTCGAAAAACTATTTTTGAAAAGCTGGCTCGACACCTCCTCGATACATCCTCGATAGCTGGCTATCTGTTGAGCTTCTTTAGCTTTTTCTTATCGCAATCTCGCTAGCACCTCGACACCTGATGGATCGATCGAGAAAATTTCTGGCCCCTCGATAGCTTCTCAACACCTGGTGGATCGATCGAGCTTCTGATCTTGTTTTCGGTGGTTCTTCCTCGACACATTCTCGATACTTGAAGCTGTTGACGGCCTTTTCTTCGATTCCTCCCTCGACAGATACCTCGATACCTCTCGACACCTTCATCTGTCGAGATTTACTAAGGCTCTATTTAAGCACCTCGTGCGATCCGCCTCTCATTTCTGTCGATCTCACTCTCGATTGCTCTGACTTTTCCTCTCCCAAACACTCTCATCTCACTCCAATCTTGATCCTCAAGGTTTCTTCAGGCTTTTTCAAGATTTTCTTCATCTTGGTAAGCTTTCTTTCTCTCATTCTACATGCATTCATGTTTTTTTAAACCTAGGTTTTGGGATTTTTTGAAAATTTTGGGGTTTTTCAAAATTGATGAGATTTTATTAAAATTTTGTGTTAGTTTTTGAAGATTTGATCTTAAAAACTTCATGCATTGCATCACATTTGCATTATAATAGTATTGTCATGCTTTTAGATGTGTGCAATCTCTTTGTGTGCTGGTAGGATTGGATTGGGCTGAACCCATGATGTATTTACTTTGCATGTCACATGTTCATGCATTCTCCATGCATAAGTACTTCTTTTCACATATTCTTAATATTGTGAACTGTTTTGGGACTTTTCTGATTGTCTCTTTTTCTCTCTCCCTCTATTGTTGGTTACGTTAGTAGTGTCTATGGCACCGAAACGTAAATCCGCTCCGTCTCGGAACCCTCTTCATTCCAAGGCATCCTCTTCCTCTTCAGATTCTGCCCCCTATCTCTTCGGTTCCGTGATGATGATGCCCACAAGGCATTCTCAGAGAACTTTTCTAGACGAGGTGTTCATTTGGAACACCAAGTCATTCTGGCAAACTTTGCCGACACTGACCTTCCCGATGTCATTCACAGTCGGGAATGGGAGTCTCTTTGTGTCGAGCCCATTACTTGTCCTCTCGTACTTATTCGGGAGTTCTACTCCAACATGCACGGGATTGACCATTCTGTTCCTCACTTTATCACTCGTGTTAGGGGTGTTAGCATTCCTGTCACACCGCAACTTGTTGTGGATGTGCTTCGGGTACCTAGGATAGAGTTTCCTGACTATCCGAGTTGTGATCGTCTGCGGACTGTGTCCAAGGATGAGCTCATGGCTGCTTTCTGTGAGCGTCCCTCAGATTGGCGTGGTCGCTAGTTCACATCCTGTAGGGGCTTTGCAAAAGATCCTAGGTTTTTGAACATGGTAATGACTTTTGTACTCCATCCACTCTCTCACTACAACTCTATCACAGAGCCTCGTGCTCGATTTTTGTTGTCTCTTCTTGAGCATCTGATTATAGATTTCCCTTCTCATTTCATTCTTTCTATTATAGATGTTCATCTAGATGCGGCATCCAGTGATAAGCTCATCTTTCCTTCCGCTATCACGAGGATCTTACGCCATTTTTCTATTCCTTGTCCCTTGTCCGACCATTTTTCTTTCATATATGCCATAGACTACGCTACCGTAAAACGTAATGAGGCGCAGTTTAGGTCGAGACAGCTGGATTCAGCAGCTCCTCCCTCCTATCCTGCTCCATCCAGATCTGCTCCTTCCACATCTGCTCCCTCCTCTTCTACGAGCGATGTGTCACTAGGAGACATCATGGCGTAGCTACAGCGCATGGATGCTCGCCTAGATACACTCTCTATGGAGTTGTATCAGGTGAACGTTCGTGTCGGTCGTATTGCACAGCGACATGCGACCATGGGTGGTTTTGCTTCTAAGGCTTCTCCTCCACCACCTCCTCCCGTGGCTTTTGATTCTGAGGATGATGATGGTGATGACGATGATGCTTCAGATGATGGTGATGACGATGATGCTTCGGATGATGATGATGGAGATGCTAGCTCTACCGATGAGATGTCTACTTAACACTCGTACCCTTTGTCACTCGTGACAAAAAGGGGGAGTAGTTTTGGTTGGATATGAGAGTAGTCATTCTTAGGGGGAGAATTAGTATAGGATCATTTTGTTAAGGGGAGTGTTGAGATATATTTTTAGGGATGTAGTGAGGATTTTATGTATCTTTTCTTTTCTCTTTTTAGATACATTATTCTTGTACACAGGGTCTTGTGACCATATTTATGACATACATTGTACTCTTTTCTTTCTATATATTGATGTATGTTGTTTCTTTCACCTACCTATTACATGTGTTGTTTCTTTTCTCTCTTTATACACATGCTTCTTACTACTTGTATGCAATCTATTATTTCTGCTTCACACTAAGATGCTTTGATGAGTTTTGTTTAAAGTGTTTTAGAAATACAGGTTGTCAAAGTATACTTGTCATAAACTCTCTTCTTGCAAAGTTTTTCAAGAGTTTGTGTTAGAATAGATTTTATTGTATTCAATAAGTGAATATGAGTTGAGTGATTTATGACTTCTCTCATATATTCATTTGTTTGTTGTGGTTTTATCACGGATTGCCAAAGGGGGAGATTGTTAGAACATATGTGTTTCACATGTTAAGAACATATGTCATGATTTTATTCAATTGGCTAATCCTTTGACAAAACGCATTTTACTTGTATTTGGGGAGATCTAAGATGTGTTTAAATACTTCAAAAAACCATGTTTCAAGATCAAGTGTTGAAGCCTTCAAGTTTGTCCAAGAAAACAAGCTGAAAGTGTAAAATCACTAAAGCTCGACAGCTAGCATGTGTCGAGGTTTAAGGAGCTGTTCAGCCTATATGCTCGACAGCTATCTCGACAGATGCTCGACAGCTTCTATCTGTCGAGGTTTAAGAAAACAGCAATCTGATCTATTTTTCTTGGGATCCGTGATTATGAGTTTGGGCCTTCTTTTCTTCTAACCCTAAACATATAAAATGATTGTTTTAAGGGCCGTCAAAGAGTACACAAGTTGCACAAGCATTGAGCAAACCTTGTTCAAGCAAATTGTGACTGGAAAAAGTTCTTGCCCTTGTTCATCTCCTTCTTGTGAAGAAGTTGTTGTGTATGTGCACCTTAGGGTTTTGTAACCAAGTATCTTCTTAATCTTTATCGTGTGGATGAACTGAAGAACTTTGCAGCCAACAACCTTTTCTTAGTTGGTGATTGAAGTCGCATACTGGGATCCGCACAATTGGTTAGTCACGTATTTGGAAGCATCAGAAAGGGGAACTGTCACTACAGAACAAGTCCAATTGGGTATTGGGGTAAGGGTTCAACTGTAGGTTGGTAAGGTACTTGAGATTCCTTTACTTGTAACCGCTTGTTGTGATAATAGTGGAGTTTCGGGAGTGGTGACCTGAAAATCACCCGGTGGGGTTTTTGCCGTTAGGTTTTCCCCACTCATCAAAAAATCACCGTGTCTTTTATTTTCCACTGTGTATTTTGTTGTTTGGTGATTTGTTTGTGCTACAACGCGCTTTGCATGATAAATTGATTAATTAATAACTTGACTAATTAATTAATTAATTTCAATCACAATGGGTCAATTCAGTTTGTGGCCTATCAGTAACTATTTAAATTCTCTTGAATATGTTTGAATGTTCTTAAATGTTCTTATGTGTTCTTCATATGTTCTTGGTTGTTCATCACATGTTCATGCATAACACTAGTTTCGATCTTAAATCCACATCAAAACACATGAAAAAAGATGTTTGTTTAATAATTCTTTTAAATTCTTGAATCTAGGATATCACCATCCACACACATTCACTAGAATTTATTTTTCAATCCAAATGCAATGCTTAATAAATTGAATTAAGGTTTATCATATGCACACACATTAAATTCAACATGTAAATTAATTGACATATTGGATGATATGATATGAATGTTGACCACCATAGTCTAGAAGACCGGTTTCACCGGGCAACGTAGCCTCCGAACTTAGATCAAGGGTTAGTAGATCAATGTTTATCCTTGTAATTTTTGATTTTTAGATTGTAACTAGGAAACAAAGCTATATACTTTATCTTAGATTGTATCTAGGACCAAAGTCATGTAATTTTCCTATGATCAATGTAAATTCAATTGAAAATTAATAAAATGAGGAATTTTTCAATTTTGGTTTTCTTATTTATCCCAATAATTAAATAAGTGGCGACTCCATTGTAAAACCCTTAATCTAAAGGGGAAAATATAACTAGTTGAACCTCCATTTTGAGAAGCAATAACACAATTCCACCCATTCACGTGGGTTTGGCTCAACATCCTAAAAAAGGGGGCCAAGGGCGCGGTCTCTCACAGTTTCCTACTCGAGGTAGCAATAGGATGTTAGTGGTCTAGGTCGCTATTGTGTAAACTTCAATTCTTTCTAGCGGATTTGTTTTTTACCTTGAGGATAGCTAGATTAAATCCTCCCCAAGTTTTTTACCAGTTTGGTTTTCCTAGGTCATCATATCATTGTGTTCTTTATATTTCCGCTGCTTTGCATGATATGATTGTTTTGTTTTAACCTAGATCTGAATAATAAACCTAAGTATTCACTTGGTTAATTAATTAGGTTAATCAACTTGTAGTTTACAAGGGTCTAAAAACGTACAAGTGGTATCAGAGTGGGTAGCTCTTTTGTTTTATATCTTTTGATCTAAGAGCTAATCCTTGACCCCTGTTGTCATGGATAATTTGAAGTTTCTTTCTGATCATGTTTCTGTTGATCTTATTGATGCCTGTGAAACTCTTCATAAAAAATCATTGAAAATTGCTAAGAAATTCAAGGAAGAGTTAAAATTGGCTAATCTTGAAAAAGAGGAATTACTTGTTAGATTAGATGAATCTAATAAAAATAATGAATTTTTGAGAAATCAAATTTTCTCTCAAGATAAGAAGATGAAAAGCTTGGAACAAGAGTTAGATGAATCTAAAGCTAAAATTGAAAATTTGACTAGTACCAAGCCTGTTGTTGATAACAGAAGTGTTTCTGTTTCTCTTAAGCCTAAAAATGAGAAAGTTTATATCCCTCTTTTCAAGAAGAATAATAAAGAAAATGCTTATTTTGCTAGGTTAGACAAAGGTAAAAGTTCTGATGTAGACACTGAAGTTTCTAAACCTATGTCTAAACCTACTGTTAGAGAACATAATAAATTTGTTTTTGTGCCTACTTGTCACCTTTGTGGTGTTGTTGGTCATATTAGACCAAATTGTTCTTTGTTGAGGCAAAAACCAAAATCTGAGACTAGATTTGTTGTTAGGAATACTAATGTTCCTAAATTTGTTCCTGTTTGTCACTTTTGTGGTGTATCCGGTCACATTCGTCTTAATTGTCATAAATTGAAATTTAAACATTCTCTATTTCAATCTAGAATATGTGATGATATTTCTCCTGCCATAAGTCCATACAAATTGTTTCATATTCTTTTGAAAAATTTAAGCTTGTTAGCTTGTGAAAGGAATTTGTAGGATTTCAATCTTTCTCAAAAGATTGGTGTAATCCCTCAAATACACTCTGCTTCTCATGGATTTTCACCTACAAAGCCGAAGACTTGTGCTATATGGGTGAGAAAAGATTCTCTAAGGTGAGTATTGCTGACTTGTCCCTGTTTTAATTCTTTCAATTGTTTGTGGACATGTTTTGTTTCTGTTTTTTGGTTGTTTTTTTTATTAGGCTGTTTTTTATAATAATAATAAAAAATGCAAAAACATTGAAAATTTTCAAAAAGACAAAAATATTTTATTGTGTCTAGTTTTATTTTTCTTGAGGATTACATGAATTATGATATCTCTCTCTTGATTTAGAACATGCTTGACATTGTGGAGAAACTTAAATAGTATGTGTTATATAAGTGCTAAACTATTTCTGATTTTGTGTGAGTATGTACTAATTTGTACATGTACTCAAGGTTTATTTAAGAAATTGATATTTCTTGCTTGTGTACCCTCTATAGCTTAGTTTAGCACTATCATGCATAGCTTTGCATTGTTCATCTAGCACAATGTGTGCTTTTTGTTCTTGGTCATAAATTTTTTAAAACCAAAAATGTTTTTGTGTTTTGTATTTCACATCTTGGATTTATAATCAAGGATTGGTCATATTATCTTTACATAACATGTTTATGTACCTTGTTTAGCTTGGATGAGCTTATTTTACTGCACTTTACTAGTTTGAGCTTTGTAGTGCATGTTGTGTGGGAGTTGTTTATAGTTTTTGATCACATGATCTTGATCTTGATGTCGCATTCCTTTGACTATTGGACTTGAACTTAATGAGAAAGGCATAAATAACAATCTCACCATTGTTTACTAGCCGAACCAACCTGAAGATTGAAGATTTGGGGACCTAAATATGAAAAAAAAAATGAATTTAGGAACTCAAGGTCCATGCGTGGGGTTGTGAGGGCGCATACGTAGCCTTGAAGGTGTATATAAATACTCACCAAAAAACTTGATTCCTGACAACACTGATAGCTCGACTTCAAACGGCCATATCTTACTCATTTTAAATCAAAACTAGGAAAATTTATGTTCAAATTGAAGCCCAGCATGTCTACTTTCCAATTAAAAAAATATATCATTTAAAATTTCTTTGTAGTTCAAAAGTTAAGATTAAAAAAAAAAAGTGAGAAACTGTCATTTTTCAGCTTATTATTTAAAGTAATTTGAACACTTTAGAGTTGTGATTACCTCTGAACTATTAAGTATACTTTAATTACCCTTGGTTGACATATGTCAAGCTCATCATGGGGTCGGGGACTAAAGGATATAATGGGTACAAAATGAGGTGTCTTGAACCTCTTCGTCTCAATTCACTAGAAGGGATGGTTTGAACCTCTTGGTCTCAGGCTACCAACTTCCTACTTATGAATCCCGCTCTAGAAAATCTTTCTTGCTTGGAGTTCTTGGAGGAAATAAGGTTTCTAAACCTCTTCCTTTTAATTATGCCCTAACTTTTCATTCAAGCATGTTTTTATTTCTAGTTCTTTACTTGTTCTTGATTGCTAGCATGTTAGATCTAAGCTGTTCTTAGTCTTTGTATGATTAGGGGTTTTCAATTTGATAACATGTTTACATGCTCTTAGACAAGGGTTTATCAATTATCATACATAATACACATATTCACCATGTCTTTCAATTCTTTGCATGCCTAGAATAGAGTTTCACCATGATTTTGAATGAATGTTTTACTTTTCAATCACATGCTATTGGATTATATAAGTTGTTTGAATGGTGTGATATGATCATTGGATTAGGCAAGTTGGGTGCCTAACACTTTCCCAATCTTGTAACCTAGCCTCCAAATTTAGATCAAAGGTTAGTAGATTAGATTTATCCTTGTAATCTTATCTTTCTAGATTGTATCTAGGACCAAAACAATGTAATTTTTTAGTTATTATCAAAGAGGTGTACACTTTTCAATTCATCAATAAGAATGATGCATTTTTCAATTTGGTTCTCTTAATTTTCCAATTAAATAAGTGGTGCTCCATTGTAAAACCCTTAACCTAGGAAGGATGATAACAATAGTAGAACCTCCACTATTCCTTGATAGGCAATCACACGACTCTACTTATTTACTTGGGTTAAATGCCAAACCTTCTAATTTCAAAAGGTTGGGTCGGGAGTGCAGTCTCTCACAGGATGAAATTTTTGGAGATGGGCAGGAGACAAAATATCTATGAGAAAAGGAAAATAAAAATAATATGAAGAATATTATCATATTTGATCCATTTCATAAAATATTTGTGACGACTTGTCATATTTTCAAGGATTGGGATGACATGCTGGAGAGCTTGACCTACATTCTCTGTCTTTTCTAGTTAGGACCTAAGGAACAACCTAGACATATAATAACAAACGAGAGCCAAAACCTAAAAATTCGGGCAACAATAAGCTAACACCAGAGCTCAACCACGAGATCAACAATTAATATGCGCAAAACATCAACAATAACAGGACGGCTATTCAACTTACTAGTCACTAACCCGTGCGATGCATGGTATAGTTAAATCTAAAATCACATATATTTTAAAAAAACAAATAGAGAGTCCTATATGAAAAAACTATTAATTAAAAGTTAATATAAAAATTATTTTATAATTTAAAATAGTTTCTCATAGGTATTGTATAGGTATCAACTAAGTAGGATGCATATCATATCATATCATATCATATACTATATATAATAACAGAAGCCTTTTCCGGCAATTAAGGCCGTGCTGACACATAGGATAACTGCCAGTCTAAAAATCTGCCACGTATAAGTTAAAAAAGCGAAATGTTATACTATTTCGACAGCGCCAAAACACCGTTTAGTGCAAAAAAAAACTCAATTCTCTTCTAAAAACTAAAATTAAAACCCGTAACTCCTCTCTCTTCTCAAAAACCCAAAAATCAAAACCATCTCCTTCCCCCAAAATCAAAATTCAAAACTTAGATGAGAAAGAAGTAAGCGATCAGAGGTGCCATTCTCACGCAATCTCCATTCGCCTTTCTCCTATCACTAAACCTCCGTTCAACCTGATCGAAAAAAAAAAAAAAAAAAAAAAAAAAAAAAA
>JARYZH020001138.1:0-39595 GCA_030021035.2 Notholithocarpus densiflorus | reverse complement strand
ATTAAATATGGGCCTAATATTAACCTCCGGTATTATAATTGAAGCTCCAAGGAACAAAACCTATGATAAGTGAAAACAGGCCTAAGCGTGCGGTTATTATTTATCACGTGAAAGGCACATGACATGATCAGACACGTAACAAGTAGTTAATGCAACGATTACATATTAGCCGTTATTAAGAGCATTGAAATTCGGTTTCTAAAAAATATCTCATTTTACCACCTTAAAAGTTATTTTATTTAGGACAAAATTTAGTTATAAAATTGATTGTAACTTATATTACAACTTTACTCAATATTTTTTTAATGGAGGTTAATTTTTACAAATTCACTATTAGATTACATTTTCTTTTTATATACTCTATGCTTGCAAAATTTCTAGAAAATTAAAGAACAATAGCATGTCATCAATAACTTGTTTAAATTACAAGTTTTTGTAATTTAAAATTATACATAAAATATAATCTTATAGATTATATAGTAAATAATATCTGATTGACACAAAATTTGACACGTGTATTAAGAACTTAAAGAACATGCAATCCAATAGTTAGATTTTTGAAATACGTAGTAATGTTAATGATATTGAGTAAGGTTTTAAGTTTAGGCTATAATCAATGTTGTATCTAAACTTTGTCCTTTTATCTATTATACCCATTTTATAATGTACCCAACATCCCAACTTTTATTTTATCATATAACATATTAAAATAATATATCTACACAATAAAATAGGAGCAAGGATTTGTTGCAAACATGTTTGTAGGAGTTGCTGCAAACAAGATGAGGTGGTAACTTATGAAGCTAACATGTGTCATTGGCCATGTGCATGTCACATGACTAGCCCAATTCACTTAACCACAATAACAACTTAAACCACCGGCCTCTCTCTACCAACCCAAGTAAAACAAAACCCCTATCATCTCTCACTTTGTCATCCAACACTCCTCTATCTCTCAAAGTCTCTCCACCACCGGTCAGCTATGCTCACATCCTCAAAAATTACAGTAAAAAACAAGACCATTTTTTTAATTTGCAAAGCCACTAGATTTAGAGACTTAGAACGAACCAAAGTTAAATAACTCAAGTCTGTTATCCTTTGAGTTTGATAAGAACGCCAAGCATGTTAATGGGTTGCAGGGTTTAGGATCCAAATCTGGGTTTTGTTCTTCTTGTTCTTGTTTTTATTTTTCTTCTTCTTCTTTTGTTTCTTCAAACCCAGAATTTACCTCCTTTCATTCCTCAAAAGAATCTAGTGAATATGGACATGGAACTAAGCTTGGAAGAAAGGAACCCACTCTCTATTGTGCTTTTGATCTTTTGCCCGAGTTGCTCAAGCTGATGAGTTTAAAGAATTTTGGGTTTTCAGTAGAAAAGAATTTTTTTTAGATTTGGTTAAACTTCTCAATGAGTAGATTTGGGTTTGGATTTTTAATGTTTTGAATTCAATTTCTATATTCTCAATTCCCATTTTAAGCCCAACCTCCCAAAAATATTTCTTTTCTTTTAACCTTGACAATTCTACACAAGAAATTTGAAGTAAATCGAATGTTATATTTACCGCTGTTGATACTCATTTTCGCAACACATTTCTTACAAGCCCAATTCAACCAAGCCTAACTTTCTTGTGGGCTCAATTCATATATTATATTATATTATATTCTTTTAAGCATGGCCCAAGCCCACGCGGCTTCTGGAGAAAATTGAGGAAGTGTGGTTTGAAGGGTATGGGTTGGTTCCTTTTGGACCTTTTGCATGAGCCCAACACATACGTGCTACCAAGTGGGCAAGGGACACTGGTAGCACCTTAGGCTCATAGAGAAGGTTTTGTACTTGAAATTTCCACCCTAAAAAAGCTTTTATACTCTGGGTGTCTGTGGCTCAACTTTTCTACTATACCATTTTTTGCCTAAAACACATAGCTAACCCTAAGTGGTTGGCCTAGTCTGCTGCAACAACCAAATGCAATCTCCAAGGACCTGCCATGTCTAAGAAACATTAGCCCATGAATTTAGGCTACTTTATTTCCTAAATTATGCAAAAAGCAAGGCATCCCTCTTACCCAATTAAATCAAATCTGAGATTCATACCTTAGGGTTCAAAGCCTCTTCTATTGAACAAAAACAGTCACTTAGAGCACCCCAAGTTCAATACAAAAAGCCTCAATCAAATTCAAAATCAACTAACCACGTTCTACCCACATACTTGAAAATTTAGAGCAAAAGCCCATTCAGCCAATCAACAATCTCACAATTCCGAAGCTTGGGGGTGGAAATATGGGTATAGGAGAACCTTCTCTCTCTTCCTCATAACCTCTCTCAATTTCCTCTTCTCGCTGACTGTGGGTCGAAGTTTCAAACCTGTTGAACCATGTTTTCCCCATAAAGCTGAAACTTGAAAGTAAAAACCCACTGAGCCAAGAAACATTCTCATAATTCTGAACCTTAGGGGTGGAAATATGGGTGCAGGGGAACCTTCCCTCTCTTCCTCACATCCTCTCTCAATTTCCTCTTCTTGGTGACTGTGGATCGAAGTTTAAGACCTGTTATGTTTTTATGCTTTTTCTGCACTTTTGTTATTAGCATTTTGATTCTCTCTCGTCAAAGCACCATTAGCCTTTTGTTCATT
This sequence comes from Notholithocarpus densiflorus, assembly GCA_030021035.2. Lineage (NCBI taxonomy): Eukaryota > Viridiplantae > Streptophyta > Magnoliopsida > Fagales > Fagaceae > Notholithocarpus > Notholithocarpus densiflorus. Next base: position 36,968 of record JARYZH020001138.1, on the reverse strand, counting down.
ATACATTTGGAATTTTGGACTTTTTTTTTTTTTTTTTTAGAGAGTTTCAACCTATGACATCCGCTCCTGATGATAGCTCTTTATCACTAGACCAAGATACTAATCAGTTTTTGATTCTCCACAATAAACACCTCTAAAGAACCCAAGGGGAGATTTGGGTCGTTCTCGCATTTTCAGCCTTTATCTCAAAACGTCCCCGACAACAGCTAAATCCACCCAATTAAACCATGGGTAAATCACACCCAAATTTTTTTCCCTTTTTTGTAAAAGAGTAAGACTAAATGCAGAAAGAAATAAGTGTTTTGGCTTAATTGAGAATAGTTGACCAACTACCAAGGGACGGTGGCGGCGTGAGAGAGAGAAAGGGGAGCTAGGCCTGCAAAGAGAGAGATGATAGAGGTTTTGTATTACTTAGGTTGGTGGAGAGAGAGAGAGAGAGAGAGAGAGGCTGGTGGTTTAATTTGTAACTGTGGTTAAGTGAATTGGGCTGGTCATGTGACATGCACATGGCCTAGGACACATGTTAGTTTCCTAAGTTACCATCTCATTTTGTTTGCAGCAAATCCTTGCTCATAAAATAATATAACCCAAAACCCAATAAAACCCAACGTTAGTGAAAGAGGGAGAAATAGTGATCAGAAGAGAGAGGCTGTACGAATAAAACAGAAATACAAGTTGCAATAGTAAGTTACATATATAAGAGCCTACTGTAGCAGTATTGTACATTTTTTAGGATATAGAAATCCGGATAAAGCATCATTTTAGTTTTTGTGGATTGTAATATACCATTTTGGGGGTTTTACAAGCCTTAACACTAATGATCTAAGAAAATGTAGGAGATGTTAAAGCGAAGTTGTCCCAACGCTTATAAAAGGTTATTGACCAATAATCCACATGGGATACATGGCATAAAAATGCAGTAAAAGACACGTGACAGTAAATGAAGAATTTAATTAGGATTGAATTAATTGAATTCCTGTGATATGAAATTAATCCAGATGATATGCCTTAGTTTAATTCCAATCGAGATGAATTACTTCGAATTCTTTGCTTTTCGATGTGTTGCAAGTTGTCTTAGTCATTTAGGATTATTATTATTATTTTTAGTTAACTTTGCATATTTTAAAAGTCCCATTAAGTTAGGCGTTTTTCGACTCCAGATCCTAGTCTTTAAGGTCAAATAGCACTTCAAGCTAGTAACAATATCTTGAGAACAATCTTGAGGTAACACTAATTCATTAATAACCATCTCGAATAACTTGAAAAAGGTGATTAATAAACCAAGGTTAAGATAAAAATTGGTTGTGTAAAAAAGAAACACACAAATTTTGGCTAGAATTATTAAAAAAATTAATAAAAAAAACATGGGGTTTTTTTTTTTTCCTTTTAAAGAAAAATATCATTTATACCCAAAAAATATATATATTACATGGGTCCAGTTAATGTATGCCCTTAGGGCATATATTAATAATTTATTTTCGAAATTTTTTTATGAGAAATTGAAAAAACTGTCAAAACAGTTAATCACTTTTTCATTTTTCTATAAAAAAGTTTCCTAAAATGATTTATTAATATATGCCCTTAGGGCATACATTAGTAAAACCCATATTACATTGCTAGTCTTTTTAATAACCAAGCCATCAACAACCCTTTTTGAGAGGACTTGAGCATTATTTTTAGTGTATTTAGAATGTTCTACTTACTCCCCAAACCCCTTTCCTCCCCTTCAAGCTTAAGCCCCTAGTTAAGGCACACCAAAAAAATTTAAAGATAAATACATATTTGATTGGGTCATACTAACGAGTGCTCTTAGGGCAATGGTTAACAATCCATTTTAGGAAAGTTTTGACACCATTTTTATGGTGTTAAGGGTTCTTTTTACGTTTCTTGTACCTTAGACACGCGTCTTGATGTTATTGGACAACGCTTAGTCTAGGCTTTTTCTAAAAAGGAAGTTGGGCTTGGCGCTCTGCGGAATGGACTCCAAAGTACCATTTTGCCACTGCCAGTTTATGCGCAAATGTTGAGTCCAAGTCCAAGGGAAGACGCTGCAAATTGGGCTTATCTTCTGTTTCTGCCGCAGAAGGAACTTTTCTCCAATTTCTGCCATAAAACTGACTTTTTTGCTGTGCGGTAAAACTTTTTGCAGTGCAATAAAATCTTCTGTTGTGCAATAAAACTTTCTACTGTGTAGTAAAGCTTTCTGCTATGCAGTAAAACTTTCTGCTACGCAGTAAAACCTTCTGCTGTGCAGTAAAGCTTTCTACTACGAAGTAAAGCTTTCTGCTGTGCAATAACACTTTTTGCTATGCAGTAAAGTTTTCTACACTTTTCTGCAACGTGAATGACTACTCTTTATTTATTTTTAGTCCAGAAATACTTTTCTACTTCCTACACATAAACAAATCTAAAACCCAAAGAAAATACCCATCAAATAAATGTTACTTTAAATGGGTTAGCATATTCTCAAATATATATACATACATATATGCGTATATATACTTATACGTATTCATATATACATATATAAAATATATGGCAGAACATAAGCTACAATGTATATGTATATATACTTATGGTAGGATAATGATTAGTTCGCGTCAAAAGTAAAACACGTAATAACAAAGAAATAGGAAAGCTTCAGTAGAAAAGGTTTAGCTAGTATAATAGCTAACACGGTAAATATAATAAAAAAGGTGCTACAACAGAATAACTAGTACAACAAGTAAAGATACCACAGCAGGACAACTGATGCAGCAAACGTGATAAAAACGTGCTACGACAGAATGACTAAATACAGCCGATATAAGTTCTAACAAGTGAAATCAAATATATTTGCAATCAAAATCAAGTATTGAATCTACCTATAGGATAAGTAAACCAAGAAAGAACCCAAACCCCAACTTGAACAATCTTGTCATAGGTTTTTGCCATCAAAATTGTGCATTTTGGAGAATAGGCCTAAATGGCTACTAGCTCTTACTTTTGGGGACTTCAAAGAATGGATTTGCTAAGAGGGAGGGAAAAGATGATCTATTGATGCATGCCCCTATTCCTGCCGTGTTTTCTCTCTTCTTTTTACCACTTTCTTTCTTTCTTTCTCTCCGTTCTTTTTACTCTTAGTTGCTTACTACCCTCTTGCTATGGGATGTTTTTCTCCCTTGGGTATTTTCCCTTTTGAATCCCCCTCTCCCTAGGTGCCTCTCTCTCTAAGTGCCTCCCTTAGGTTCTTAATGCTCTCTTACCACAGATTCCTCCCCTTAGGTGCTTCCTCCTTTTTTATCCATGACTACTTCTTCCTTTTATAGCGAACTGATTCAATGGGATTTCTCCTTTTTACCCCTAGGGCTTCACCAACTGTTTTTGGCTTATTGTGGGCATTCCTTCAATACTGCCCACCAACCCATTGGTTGCCCGGCCACTATCTCTACTCAGAATACATTTGCTGCACCACTGCTCATTTCGTGACAAAATTCCCTTCTATTTTTTTTTTTGATGTATACCTCTACCTCTAGGTTCAAATGGATAAGGATTGGGCTACCTCACTACCTAGCTCTATAACATGCATAAAATGATCTCAACCATCTATTACTTCTTTTGGGTAAGATACCATCCCAATAAGGTATATTCCTAAAAGAAGTCACGGCTGGAAACCAAATATAGATCCTCTTTTCCCCCCACCACCAAACCACACCCTCTGAATCCCCTTGATTGTGAGCCCACCTCCCTTGTATTGGCTGGGTACAGGTTGGTGGTGCTCCGGCCCTTGTGTGTTTGCTCCACTATCTTCTGTTTTTGTTTTCTTTCATTCCCACGCCGTTTCTGCTATAGCAAATTAGCTTTGTTTTGTTCTACTGTGTGTCTCTGTCTTATTTCTTCATGCGTTTCCTACTGTGTTTGTCATTTCCTTTAGTTTGACTTTTCTTTCCTTCACGCAATTCCTACTACTAACACTTCTTGTTGTTCCTTGTTTCTTTTCATCGTGCTTCTTCATATTATTTTTCACACTTATCTTTCATACAAAAGGATTTGGGCCTTTATGGGCCAAATAATGTTAACTGGATCAAAAGGGTCTTGGGCCCAATTTGCCTTGATCTGTCAAAGTCATTCTGCTGAAGAACTGTATTCTGCGGCAGATCTGTATTCTACTGCAGATTTGTAATCTGCTGCAAATCTACATTTTACTATAGATTTCTTTCCCTTGCACTTCTTTCTTTGGACATTTCTTGCTCTTCAGTCTTCTTGGTGGGTGTTTGGCCCTTGCTTTTCATTGGGCTTTCCTCCGTATGGGCTTTTGGGAAATGAAAAAAACTGTCAAAATATTAATTGCTTTTTTTTTTTTTTTCCCATAAAAACTTTCTTTAAATGGATTATTTATCATTGCCTTAAGGGCATCCATTAGCATTCCTCTGTTTGATTAGACAATGGGCACTTCATTCTTTATCACATTGGATCCACCTAAACAAACAGTTATAATCATTAGCTCCTAATATCATCCACCAATTGCAACAAATACCAACTAGGTAAATTTGAGGACTCCACCCCTGCATTGATGACTATGTTTGCAAAATCTATTAAAATGGCCAATTTAAAGCCTTGACTAATTAATCACCAAATTCAATGGCCTATCTCAATGCAGTAAAGGACACGTGGCGGTAAAAGTATAATTTTATTAGTTGTTGCAAGGGGCAGTGGTGTTAACACACACACAGGGAAAGGTGAGAAGGTCTTAAAGACAATGTTATGAATACCGTTTCGGTTTGTCTAGTGGAACGGAATATTTCGATATCAGCCTATTTCAGCGTACCGTTTCAAGGTGTTTCGAGATTTCTAATATATATATAAAACCAAAAATTATCAATTCAAAAAAAAAAAAAACTAAATATCAAATAATACAAATAAATTATTTTTTAAGTCTTAACATTAATATCACATCCCAAAATTTATAACAATTACTTATACAATAATATTTAATGAAATAATATTTTTACTAATTGCTATTATAAAGCCTAGTAAAATAATAATTTTTTTTCTTTAAAAATTTTTTTTTTTTTTAAATTCAAATTTAAGTTCTTTTGTAAACAATGAACATCTTGGGAGAGCCAAAGATCAGTGAGATGGAAGTTGAGTACTCCGATCCTCCTTGTTCAAGGGAAGAAGAAGATGAGTTAGGGCGTAGTGTGAAAATGTTTAAAGAGAATGCTGGTGTAAGGCAAGCCTTTCAGCCTCGTGTGCCTATTAGTTACAAGGATACTTTGGTGGGGGAGATCCTAGGTGCATATGAACATGCTTTCAAGTTCAATATAGCGAGAGTAGATGAGGAAGAAGAAGAGACTGACGTGGAGCCCCTTATTGAAGGTATGGTCGATGTTACCCTATCTAGAGAGACTAAGATGCATATTAGGGAGCCTTGGTCTAAGGCGTAGGAATGGCAACAGGTCGGGTTCGAGCTGGGTTTCTTTATACCCGAACCCGACCCGCGGGCCTGTATTTATGACCCCGACCTGACCCGTGTAATAAACGGATTTTTTTTCCAAATCCAAACCCGTCTCGTCAAGCCCCACGGGCCCCGTCCACTTTAGGCCCAATCCTAAGTCCTAAGGGCCTAAACCGAGGCTCAATTTAAATAAAAAAAAATCGGTAATTAATATAATAAATCTCAGATTTCTACACTAACTTAATTTACAATAATTATTTTAGATTTCTACAATAATTTTAGATTTCTCATTTTCCCTTTCAAAATCACAAACTCAAATACAGAAATCACAAACTCATACAGAAATTACAAGTAATAATACATAAAAATCACAAACCTATACACAAATCCTATATACATAACCCAAATACATAAATCCTTCCTTACAACAAGATTTGCCACAAGTTCAAATATATACAAAATAAATCCCCCAAATCCAAATCCGGGACCATTACATCAAGTTCAAAAATCTACAAAATAAACCCCACAAATGAATACACACAATAATACCCCTTTCAGGCACCAAGTAACGAACCTAAAAAAAAAAAAAAAAAAAAAAAAAGGAGAGATCTTGAAGGTGGCAAATCTTGGCGGAGGTGGTAGATCTTGGCTGAGCTACACTTGGAGAAGATAGATCAGGGCTCATAGAAGACAAAGAAAGAGAGAAACAAACATGTGACGATCTTAAGACCAGCAGTGACTGAGCTTGAGACTGACGGTGACTGCGCTTGAGGCCGGCGGTGAGAGCTTGTGATGGCAGCGGTGACAGAGGTCAGAGCTTAAGGTTGAGTCCATGAGTGAGAGTGAGTGAGAGAGGGAGAAGAGGGTGAGTCCGTGAGTGAGAGAGGGGGAGGAAAGTGAGGCTGTGAGGGAGGGTAGCAGTGGGACGGCTGAGTGTGGAAAATGAGAAGTAAGGTTTTTTTAGTTTATATATATATATATATATATAATAGGTTTTTGGTAATTGTGAAATACTATGAAGTGTAACAAAAATAATGAGAAGTACCACAAAACTCATCAATTACTAAAAAATAAAAATAAAAATAAAAAGGATCAAGTGGGTTCTTGAATACTAACACTACTGCGTTTCTTAGCCATATAAGCAAGAGCGTAGGAGAGTGCTCCAAATATGAGGAAATGCAGGAGGACAAGCGAAACCAATTGTATTTTGGAAGCCATGATCACTGTGTGTGTCTTTGAAGAAACCAAAGGAGTTTTCTCATGGACTATAAGATATGGCAAGGGATATATGCGCATGTTTGCAAAGATAAAGATAGGGGAGTTTGTTAGGAAGCTACATGATTAACATAAAAAGGAAAAGTGATATACCATGTTAAGTTGGGGTTACTTATCTCCAAATAACTTAAATGAATAATGTATTATAAAATATTGATAAAGTTGCAAGGAAGCAAAAGTCATCTTAGAATTCTATGTACACTCAATTTCATAATATGCTTGGATGTCAACTTATAATTGGTGTACTATAATTTTTAAATTTTTTTTTACCAACTACCAATGGTGGACTGTGTAAACCATGAATTTTTTTACCAACTACCAATGATGAACTCATGTGTAAGTGATGAATTTAATTGTAAGTTAACACTTAAACATGTTGTGAAATTAAGTTTAGATTTGGGTGTGCCCCGAAGATGAACACCCCACTCTTCCTTTCTAGTCTCTAGATCCTTTTAGATGTCAGTCAAGAAAAATAGGGAATAAAGCTAGCAAGAGTTGAAATTTTATCAAAAATGTTCTGGTTGTGCGCATATGTTAGAAGCAGGGCTACATGATTCAAGGTAACAATGCAACAAAAAAAAAAGGGGCAACATATCAAATTACAGCTATAATATTTCTCAAACAAAAATAAAGGTAATGTATCAAAAATTTTAGTTTTAGAAAAATTTATTAGGAATCAAATTCTTTTTTTTGGGGGGGGGGGGGGGGGGGGGATGTGCTTGGTTATAGCGAGAAAATAAAGTGTCAGTTATAAGGACAACCCCTCTAATCCTAAAATTCTCAATGCTATAATCGAGTTCGTGTGGTTAACCTTATCGCTACCGAATTATTCTCTAGCACGACCAGCGTAGTAAGTTCCTTATGTATTCAAAAGGGAAAAATGTGCAACAATTTCAGCAAAAACATCCTTATGATGAGGTAGTTATTAGTCTAGCATACTCGCATTTAAAAAGAAGAGTAATATTACAGACACAAACTATTTTACAACATTTTTACAAAATATTGATGTGGCCAACCTCTTATTGGTTTTCATCTAGGCCCACTATTAATATCACTTTTTAAATTACCAATAATAATCACTCACAATATCAGCAGTTTGTAGAATTTTTTGTAAAATAGTTTGTATCTTTAGCATTATTCAAGTATTCCAAGGAGGATCATCCAAACCTTATAGCAAATAAATACAGTACCAAATTACAACCAAGTAAGAATACAAACTTATAAAAAAAGAATGGTTCCAGTTAGCTCAACTTGTAAAGTTCTGATGGTTGAATAAGAGATCTGAGGTTCAATCTCCACCTATACCAAAAACTGATTAATGTCTTGGTCTGATGATAAAGAGCTATCATCAGGGGCGGACGCCATAGGTTGAAACTCTTTAAAAAAAAAAAAAAAAAACAAACAAACAAAACAAAACTTATAAAAAAAGAAAAAAGAAAAAGAAAAAAAGAGTAGGAATACAAAAAATTCATCAACAAATGATGTTCTATGGTTTATGTATTGTGCACGGTTTTCTCTCTCATAGAATACACTATATGCTCACATCATATTATCATATACTATATACTATATAATAAAAGTTGAGTTGTAGTTACATCAAACCTTAATTGCTCTTATATCAACTTTTCCTGGACTGTTTTATCAATTTTTTAAATAAACACAAAAGCTTAATTGTTAATATCAATTCTTCTTCTTTCTTTTTTACTTCTATTTATAATTTAAATATTAATTTTTTATAACAATTTTGTGATACAGGCTCATACAACTAGTTGTCTTTCCGGAGTAGCTTGCCTTTCCGATCAGAATGCAAAAAAATAAATAAATAAAGAGTGGGATGTAATAAGGAAAAATCCTAATCCTAGCTAGCCGTGTATTTTTCCTAAATTTCCTTCATTAGTTGTGGAACAATAGCTTAGTTTTAGACATTTATGGTCCGTTTGGATTGGGAGGGAGGGTAGAGTAGAATAGAATAGAGTAAAATTTCAAAAAAAAAAAGAGTAGAGTAGATTTATGGTCCGTTTGGATAAGCTATTTGTAAAAGTGCATTTTTGAAAAAGTAGCGGTTTTAAAGCCTAAAATTAGCATATTTTCAGGCAATTCTACTCTACTACCCTCCATTTTCCCTTCTTCCCCCCACCATCAAAACGGGCCCTTAGTAATAAAATTCCTCCATTAGTTGAAGCTTTCTATTATTTTTGTTAAGATAGTAACCCTACTATCAGGGACGGACCCAAGGGGGCCTGGGCCCCCCTTGGCCCAAAGAAAAAAAGGAAAAAAAAAATTTTTGAGCTCCCATACCCAAAGAAAAAAAGAGAAATTTTTTTATTGGTTATATATAAATATATATATTTATTTATTTATTTATTTTAATTTCTAGAGCTGCACTTCCCTCTTCCAAAAACTTATACCCCCTTCCTTTTAATTAGCTAGCAACTATCAAATTCAAAAACTTAACAAAAACAAAACCTTAAAATAAAAAATAAAAAATCCTAATTAGCCCAATATTAGAGTACTAGCATCAGATGTTCTAAATAATAAACATTTAGTATTTAGAACACCAAATGCCAAAAACATTACTGTACAAGACATTTTAAATGCTATATTAACGTGGCAAAAGTAAGTTTTGATTTGTGAAAATAAATTTTTTTTACTACAGCTGATGCTCTTAAGAAACAATATTATTTTATATTATTTTGTCTTTGTTGGTAGATGATTACATTTTAATGTATTAAGAAACAATGATTTTGTGTATTTATCTTGATTGATATTTTGTTAGTACTATATGGATACCTATTTGGATTTTTTTTTTCTTACACTTCGACTCCCCTAACTTAAAATCCTAGGTCCGCCCCTACCTACTAGAGCATCATAGAGGAGAGTCGCACATATATTTGTGAAGGCTTCTTCGTTAGTTTCAACAGAATTCGTCCATCCCAAGAGATACAATAGCATTCACATTAAATAAAATAATAATAATAATAATAATAAATAAAATAAAATAAAAAAATAATTAAAGGAAGAAGAAGAAGCTATTTTAGCACCCAAAATCCAAAAAACCCCACTACATAAATGATGTCAAAAGTCAAATTTTTAACACTTTGCTACAGATTTGGCATTTTACTGTAGCTTGGTGGTAAAAACATTTATATATATATATATATATATATATATTATTTAAATGAAAGTTAGAGAGTGAAACTTAGTGATAAAAGAAATAATAAAATAAGAATATTTAAATGAAATGGTAAAAAAATTAATGATGTATTTGATGTTGTATGTATTGTTAAAGTAATATGTTAAAATAGATAAAGTAATTTTTTAAGTTGTTAAAAGCTAAATTTTTTAAAACATTTGATAGAATGTTCTTAGGCTGGCAATGATTTATTTTTATCAATCAAGAGCATATATATATATATATATATATGTATATATATATATATATATATATATATATATATAAGAGAGAGAGAGAGAGGAGAGAACCTATTTTTTGCTCTAGCATTGTGGGTTGCATCACAATAGAAAATTCGATCAAACTATATTCAACTCGGTTTGCACTCAAAATGATCACTAGGTTCCTTGAGTACTAAGATGGAACATTGTTTGTGCAAAATTGCAACAATAGAATAATGTGCAATACTATGGAGAGAAATACTATGTTCACAACATTTTCATAATAAATCATAAGTGACAGGTTGTTAGTAGCTATTATTAGTGGGCAAAAAAATAATTCCAGTGATTAGTTCAAATTAGAATCAGTAATTACCACCTATTGTTTATTGTAAAAATATTGTTGATGTAGCTTCTTATACTATGGACCTTATGGAAACATGGGAACAACGGGATGTTAAGTACAAAATCAGGAGGCGGAAAGCATAATAAAAAGAAAGGCCACAATGAACATTTCATTTAGCCATTGTAACCCATGGTAGATCCTAATTATTGTTGGTGACAGTCGTGCAAGACGATCCATGTGGAAAGGAAGGGCTTTGTCATCAAAGACAAGATATGCTAATTCATCAAGACGGGTGCTTTTCCTGTCATGCCAAAAGGAAGACATCATAGTTCTATTGATGGTTCGAGAGTGACTAAATTTTACGCTAATTGTTAACCTACCGTAATCTCCTCTTTTTCCCAGGTTTAGGATTGACTATGAACAATTATATGACACTAAGCACAAACACGCATATGTGCACAATAAAACAACTCTACTTGCATCTCAGGAGCATAAGGTAAACCTACCTTACTTGCATCTCAAAATTACGGATATGAGTTATCTATGTTGCCACAATTGTGCCCACTACAGCCTTGAGAAAGGCAAAAGAGTTACTATTCTAATTCCATAATTTCATGAAATATCTCCATAAACTACCCAGAGCACCATCACTTGCTAAGCTCTTCTTAGATCTTTCATAAAATTGCATTGTCTTCTGGCTAATGCAAATATGAGGAATAATGACACAAACATGGACGGAACCACCACCATTGGACTAGGAGGGGCAGTGGTTCCCCCTAAATTTTTTTTTAAAAAAATATTATTATATATCTGTGTACTAATTTTAGCAATTTTATTTTATAAAATTACATTTTGTTTCTCTTTAATAATATCATTGATTATTTTAAGATAAATGCTATACTCACAAATTTTTTTATAACATTTTTACAAACTGTTTTGGTAGCAAATTCTTATTGGTTCACCTATAAGCCCACCACTCACATCATTTTTTTACTTACTAATAATCACTTATCACATTAGTAATTTATAAAAACCTTGTAGCTAGCATTTTCCTCATTTTAGTGACCACAAAAAAATTTATAGATCTAAAATTTAAAACAAAATATACAAGCCAAAAAAAGCTCAACAACAAAAATTACCAGTAAAACTTTAAAAAAAATTAAGCTCAATTAACTAATTTTATCTAAAATAAATAACTCTACCCTTTAAAAAATTCTAAACAAAAATAATTTTGTTCTTACCCACACAGGAAAAAAAAATTCTCAACAGCTAAGTAGCAGAGCCAAAGGTTGAAACCGCCGCACTCAACCAATAGTAAAGCCGCCCTTCTTAACTCAAAGTTCTGGCTCCGTTCCTGGACACAAACACAAATATTTGATGTGGTTAAGGATATTATCCATCTGGAAACCCTAGACAAAAGAAAGGTCTAAAATGACATTTAAGTAATAATTCCTGGATCGAAAAAATATTTGGGTGATTCCATTAGTGGAACTCATTAAGTCACAAGCATAAAATTTTGTACACAGATTTTCCCCAAACCACTAGTAGTAAATTATTTGTAGCTTACTCAACAAATTAATTATGACTTCAATAACCCTTTCTTTAGTCGATAAAAAATTCAAGGGGAAAATACAAAAGTTAATTAGTTAGTTTTCAGGAGCTATCTGCAAGCTAATTTTTGAGATACACATACAACTGCTACATCTAATTGCAGGAGTAAATTGAACCATTTGATTAAATCGATGGTCTCATGCTGAGTTATTCATCACCATCTTGGTTTTACCATTTCTTCCTTGCGCTTTAGTTCATGGAAAACCACATATATTGTTGATAAATTTTCACAACTTAAAGAACAGTTTAATCAAGCAACAAGAACCTAAAATCAACTGTCACAATAAGGTAAACAGAGAAAGGGAATCAGGTTTTTTGTAACCAAAGGATTTTAAGCCTTAAAATCCATGAGAATGACATCTTGAAGCTTTTCCTAAAAATGATTGTTTTTTTTTTGAAATATCCAAAAGAAGGTATTACATTTGGTGGAACTCCAGATTGAGGAATATGCTCTGAATCCTGCCAAGATGTCAGTTTCTTTGGTTTCGTGTGAGGACTGAGGAGTGCCATAAGTCAATTTATATTCTTGCCTTCTTTTTCTTCCCAAAAAATAAAAAAAGAATAAACAATATCCTAGTGGAAGCCCCCTTGTGTTCTCGGAGTTCTTCTTTGATTCATAATCTACTTTTGAAATAATAAGCAATACTAATCTCCAAGACCAAGAGTCTTGTAGTTGTAACTCAATTAGCACCTCTTGGTATTTTCAATTGAGGCATCCAGGTTTCAAATACCCCAAAAAAAAAAAAAAAAAAAAAACAGTACTAATCAAGGACAACTTTGTACTATTTCCAAATTGTATATACACACTAACCACAATTAACAAATAACTATAAAAGGTAGTAATGAAAACATGTTACATGAGAAAATTCAATGAGGAGCTCTTCAAACAGATAACCAGAAATGTCACAGGAGCTAGTGCCTAGTGCTATAAAATGCAGATAGCTTTTTATCTTACACGAGTTGTTTGTTTCTGCCACAGCCCTTATTTTGTACAAGCTCTTTCTTAAGAGCCCTGAATTTAGCTTCTATATCATCACAGTTAGGCAATTTGGGATGAACATGATTGGGATGTTGGAAAGGGCAAGAATTGGACCTTAGTATAGTTTCATTGTGAGCTTCTTTAAGCCGTTCTGGGGGCATTGTCTCAGCTCTGGAGTAAGGGGGCAGAGTTTCTTTTCTTGTAAAAGCACTAGTCACCCTTTGACTGGAAATGTTGGAAGAAACACAGCTGCTTGGTGAATAAGATCTGTCTGCTTTGCCTTTCATTTCCTCATTCTGCTTATTAGGCTGGAAATCTGGGTAGGTGAAAACATCATACACAGCAGCACCACTGTCATAACTTCTTCTTCTCCTAGGTTTCTTGGTGAAGGTATTCCATTCCATTTCCTTATCTAACTCTCTATTCCAGGACCAGTGGTGATGGTAACATTCATTACACGCAAGCTCTTGTTCAGGACCATGAGTTGGGAGGCTTACCAAAGTTGTACTCCCTCTCTTTTGCTTCCACGGCAAAACTCCCCCGTTCTCTTCATCATCATAGGTACAAAAATAAAAAATTGGGTGTCTCAGGCTGCAGTTACACGACTCGAAGTTACTTCCTAAATCCAAACAACAAGGTTTCTTGAATCTCTTCTGAGAATAATATGATTGTTGCCTTCCTACTCCAGGATTCTGCTTATGATGCTTCATGTGGTGATGAGTTGGAGAACTCTTGCGCAGATTGTCATAATATAAGAGACATTCAATATCTTTAACACTTTGACTTTCCCAAGACATTGATCTCCTCCTCAATCTTTTCCCTGATGCCTTCCCTCTCTTTCTAGAGCTCCTTGAGCCAGACTTCTCACTCCATGATTCATAATGATTCATATTACTTTGATCACCACTGCCCTCAATTTTTTCACTCTTAGGCAGGACAGATGATTTGAACTTAAATATTCTTTGGTCTGGGAAAGCTCTATTGTTTTTAGTCAAAGACTGAAACTCATCTATGTCATCAAGATAAACTACTGTTTCCTCAGGAAACTGAGGCAAACTTTCTGAAGAAGATGCTCGAGTCTTCCTCACTTCCTCATGCTCCAAACCAGAAATTTTGTATTTGTATGGAGAATTCAGTTTGGAATTTTCTACTTCATGTGCTTTGTTATTCACAGAAGATTCCACTACACCTGAGGATGATTGATGAACAATAGAGGAGTTTGCAGAGTGAACAATGGAACTAGTAAAAGCAATACTCATATCAGAATCTTGGTGACTGAGAGAGTTGCACGGTTCTGTCAAAATTTTATTGCTCGTTGATAATGAATCAACATATATGACTTTTCTTTCTATCTCTTCAACACTTGAAGCTTGCATTTCAGATCCGTTGGTTGCATCATAATAAGCTTTAACATCTGTATCCAATACTTGATGTCCACTATTTTCTTTCACCTGTAGTTGCATAGTATGGAAGTACATTATATAAATTTTGGGAAATGAAAACATCATGAATGTGCTTTAACATTTTGATTCAAGTAAAAAGAATCACCTGCTCTTGTTTCCATTCAGGATAGTATTCAAGTGCTAAAACCTCTGGTTTTAGGTTGTAATCCCTAGCTATTTCATCGATCAATCTATGCTTTACATCTTCTGGTACGGACTTTTGGGAGAGTTTCTCTAATATCTGTAGAATTAGATTTTATTGATTTGCATGCATATATTAGTGACAAATCCTTTCTTGAATAAACAGAAATAAGTCCCTTCAAATTATATTGCTATTGTTGAAAATAATAACCTCACGATTCACAAGATTCCCAGGAAGTAGTTCAACAGCAGTCAATGCAAATTTCTGACCATACCGCTCTCCAAAGAGCTTCCGGATCACCAGAAGCTCAGGTAGATCCCCACATCTTGCAGAGGCATATATAAGACTTGAAACTGCTTCATTAATATCATTAGGACGGTCCCTGAGGTTGGAAAATTACAATAAAAGATCATTGTTTTAGATCGCAGGAACTTAGAAAATAGGGGAAAAAAGAAGAAGAGGGTAGGGTGGGGGGGGGGGGGAAGAGGGGTGACTTTAGAAAGAGGTTGTTGTAGTCCCATACTTGTGCTTTCGGATATAAGAAAGATTTACGAGGATTGATTCACAGAAATGGTCCAACAATTCATACAATGCCACTATGCTTTCATCTTTAATGAGCTGCTCAACCTGAAAAAGCAGAAAAATGAACACATAAGCACGCCTGCTGAAACAAATTCCTGAAGCTATAAGTAAAATTTGCAATAAAAATTTGGTAACTATAATAGAAACCAATTCCACAAACAAGAAAGAAAATACAATCCTAGCATTGGTAAGTACAGGATGCTATTCAGATATTCCACAATTGAATTCCTTCAATTAAAAATAATAAATAAATAAATAAATAAATAAATAAAACAGAGCAAAAGATTGATATCAACTGAAAAAGTCATGATTTCATACCCACGTTACCTCAAACCCCAGAATTTAACAATTGTTAGCTCTCAAGTTTTACCAATCACTTAAGAAAAACAAAGAAATCATTTGAAGCTCTATGTTATTACCTTTATAACATATTTTGATTATCTTTCACAAAAGATTGCAGGCACTTTTGCTAAGTAACTGTGCAATTAACCACCATTTTCTAGGTATAACTTCTACATTTCTGACTCTTCAAAACCAAACCAGGCATAAATTTCAATTATCAATCAGATTGAAGTTGGAGTTGATATTATTTAAGTCCTATTATTGTTGTATGCATGAATGGGACCACATCCTCAATCATAATTGCCAATCTGGCTAAGAACACAATTAATTTTGTGTACTCTATTAACTTTTTCTTTCATGTTTCTAAGTTTCTCTCTATCTCAATCTTTGTGTGATTCAGCACTTTGTGTCAAGATATGATCATTACCTAACTCAAGGCTTTATCATCAATGATTAAACTTATCATGAATGATTGGTTAACTTTATAACAGCAAAACAGGACCAAAGATTGCAAATCAAGTTATCATGGAAACTTGGTTTATAGTACTTTATACAAATCCTATAGAAACTTTTAGGCAAGCAATAAAACTTAAAAACAGAGAAATTCTATAATCAACAAAGAAAACAGAGGAAACAACAGAGGAGTGTTTGAATAAACTCATAGTGGAGAATTCATTAGAATACCCGGGTGAAGGCAATTTGTTCATGCCCAGTTTTGATCAGTTGAGCCACGTCTCCACGTATTTGCCTCACAATTGAATTCCTCTTATTCTTCAGACCCTTTAGCCGGCACTGAACTCGTTTAATCAGTTTCTTGCTGCAACAAGAAAGAAACACATAAAATTTACACGGTTTTCAAACAAACCAACATTAAAAACTCTTTGAACTTAATGGGATTTTACCATTTTGAAGCTTTTCGCCACCCGAACAAGATGTCAAACATGTCTAAAATCTCAGAGAAATTCTTGGGGTTCTCTTTGCTTTGGAGCTAGTAAAGCAGGTAGAGTTGGCTATATACAAGCCCTTTGGATGAGAATAAACAAAGATGAGACTGAAAATTTGGCTTACATGATAGTATTATTGGAATGGTTATAAGTTGTGAAAGTGAAAGATTTGAGAAGAAAAAAGGTGACAAAAGTAGCATGACAGTTTGACTAAGTATGTATGTAATGTAGAAGTGGTGTTTGAAAAGGTGGAGAGATAATAGAGGGAGTGGGAGAGAGTGAGGGGCGCAGACACTTCTGGTCCCCTTCAAAAACTGATCCACTACACCGGTTTTTGGGACACTTGTCAACATTCACATCAAACTCTTTGAAAACGGCATAGGAGGACATGGGGACGAGATTTTTTTTTCTAACACCTACGTGTGCAAACCCACAAAGAACAACTTGGGCAAAACTAGATTGATTTATACAAAATATTCTCAATTTGGTAATGTATAGGAGAGTAAAATTACTTCAGTGGTTCGAGAGCACAATAAATACATGCTCCCCATCTCTCCTAAAAGTGAGTTCCACATTTTCGTTAATTAAATTCATAATAAGACTGACCTATACTATTTATGAGAGGAGAGGACACGCGTTTAATATGTTTCCAAAACACTGAATAATTACACATTTTCAGATAATGTGATCTTGATAGGGATAAAATTTGACTACTTAAAAAAAAAAAAACAATGCATGACATTCCACGCTTCGCGGTGTCAAGAGACTGCGGGTTTGATTCCCCACTCGCGAATTAGAGGGAAGAAAAATAAAAATCGTTTTTTTTTTTTTTTTGGCGCTTATCATACATGTTAATCCGATTTATGAAATTAGCCGCTAGTATAAACCATGTGTGCACAATATTTGTGGATAAGAATAAGAAGTGCGAATAAAATCATTTGAATACTTGATGAAAAATTAGGATCACAAAGTGCAATCATACAATGTAAAAAAAAGTTAAAATGAATGATGGTGAGTTTATACTTTATAGGTTCCTAGTCGATGGACCAACAATAATTATAAAAGCCCAACTTAGTCTTCTATATTATGTATTTAGATTTTATTTTTATTTCTGTGGGCCACTTGAAGTTGGAAGAAAATGTTGAAAAATGGTTAAATAAAAGAAAAACTTAGCCTTGAGCACACTAAAGAGGCAGACATTGACGAACTTAGCCTTTACCGATCCTTAACATTGACGAACTGACACAGCGAGCCAACCTGCTCAATCTCTTTATGTCAGGTGAAAGTGACAAAAAATATACCCTGACATTCAACAAGTAATCCAACAAAACAATAGCGGCGTGGTTGTTAGCATTTCAGTCAAAGGAACAGGTAATCAAACCCACCTCTCTCTCTCAATGGGCTGGTGACCAACTGATGGAATAGCATGCAAATGTGAAAGAAAGAATGAGGTGGGGTCTTTGCTTAGGCGTACAGCATTCAGGGAATTGGAAAACTTAGCAGATTACGGTTTAAAAACAAGTTCTATTGAGAATGACCAAAGAAACAAGTCTATTGTTTTGTTAACAACAATAATTTTCAATAAATTTTAAGTGACTAGTTGTGATTTTTGTGAACTTGTGATTAGTCTAATTTGGATCAGACACCCACTAGTTACAACCAGTAACAACTTATTGCCTAAAATCAGAATTGGCCTAGTACTTAAGATGAAAGATGAGGCCTTTTATATATAAATATTAATTAAAAAATAATTTAATATTAATCAAATTGAGGTTAACTTGATGCATTAAATACATAATTTAATGAATAATACTAATTAAAACTAAGGTTAATTTCATATAGAGAATTGAATATCATAGTTGAAGCATAAATTTTAACAAAAAATAAATTATATATATAATTTTTTTTAAAATTACTTTATCTTGGATATATGATGATACAATGGATTCCAGTTAACTCAACTGGTAAAGTCTCTGATGGTTGAATAGAGATCTGAGGTTCAATCTCCGCCTATACCAAAAATTGATTGGTGTCTTGGTCTGATAATAAAAAACTATCATCAAGAGCGGACATTATAGGTTAAAACTCTCTCCAAAAAAAAATATATATATTTATATATATGATGATACATAGTTAAGTAAATTTGTAATCTAATTTTTAAGAGAAAGAGCTAGATATTATTTGGTGTGTGGCTTTGTAGGAGATTAGTTTACCCAAAAAAAAAAAAAAGTTTCAAACTATTAGGGTAGATTAATCATCATTGATGATTTAACACATATGCAACTTTAAAAAAAAAAAAAGTATTTTAGAGTTTCAATTGGTTTAGGTTTTTATTAGTCTCATACTTTGAAAGTCTTGTTGGAAAAAAAAAGTGCTAAAAGTAATACAAAATATTCACAACATGATGTGACAGTAAATGTGTTTGATGAATTCCAATAACGTAATTAATAAATGTTTGAATTACCTTTTTTGTTTTTTACCCCAAAAAAATTACATTTTTGTAATTGGTGATATGTCAATTTGTAAGCCTATTAAAAAAGGCAGTTTCCCTAGCATCAATAATATAAAAATAAATAAAATAAAATAAAAAAGTGCACAACCATTTAAAAAAAATTCATATTAATTTTTTATAAAATTTTGGATCTTTCACAATGGAGACGGGCCTTTTTTTTTAGAGGTAAAAAAATATTGTGGTGGAGGTCTTAAGCCAAGTCCTAAATTTTTGTTGTAAGCATCAACTTTCTCAAAAAACAAAAGTGACTTACTGAATTTTATAATGTTTCATTCATGAGAAACATAAGAGAATGTGTAATCATTATTGCACAATGACCCAATTATCGCCCATTTGTTTATAAGGAGCAAGCATAATTAATTGAAAGGTGTGTGGCTGTGTCACTGTGTGCTTGTGTATGTGTGAAAAGTTCTGAAGCACTTTTGGTGGTTGCTATGCTTATGAGAATGGTAGACTCGTAGTACCCTAGTAGCAATCTTGGATATTGAAAATTAATCATAATACCCTAGTAGCGGAAACTATGATACCTTTATGTTATGTGTATGCAAACTATGATAACTATATTTCTAACAAAGTTTTGATATCAGCGAAGAAAAAAAAAATGGAAATCCCAATTAAATATGCTAGGAAGTCGAGAAATGTTTACGTAGGTACAAGTACAATATCCTCGTCTCACCAGACTCTATACATAATACATGATGTTGGCAAGCGACCAGTTATATATATTTATCTTATCATTGAATAATGTGCTACTGATAATTATGGAATAATTGGCTATAACAAATTAATCATAAAAAAAAAATGGCTATAACAAGGGGTTACCTTTATAATGTAAATACTGTTTAAGTTTTCTTAGTTTTGGTCAACTACTTGTATTTTGGATTTTTAGGTAGGTTAGGAGTAGGGGTTATCCACCAGTAGGATGAAAATTTTCCCTAAGCATTAGAGAAGTGTGTAAATCACTAACTCCATGATGGAGTTACATGGTGATTCTTATATTATTGGTTGGTCTTTTCATAGATGGAGTCTCCATCTATGAAAAGACCAACCAATAATATAAGAATCAGAATAGTATCCTAAATATGGAGCAGTTACATGGTGATAAACAGGGATGTTCACCAAACCGTATAAACCGCACAAACCGCAAAAATCGTACCAAAATCGCCCGCAAAATAGCATAACCGTACCGCACCGCAAGTAATAGTGCATCGCACCGCACCACACCGCATGGTGCAGTGCAGTTTGCGGTTTTATAATAAAAAAAACCGCACAAACCGCACCCTCTCTATATATTAATATATTTAATTATTTTTAATATTAAATATATTATTAATAGTTTAATAACCCTAGTTTTCAAAAAAAAAAAAAAGTTTGATAACCCTAACAAGTGTTGATTAAGAAAGCTAACCCAAAATAAAGAAAAACTAGCTCAATAGTTTAAAACTTGGACCAAAATAAAAGGAAAAATTAGTTTTTGGGCTGGGTAGAAAAAGCACAAAATTTGAAATATATACTAATTTCAAATCATTCAAACCGCATCTTATACACCGCACCGCATATGTGACTGCAAAAATGAGGTGCGGTGCGGTTATGGTTTTGGCTAAACTTTAAACCGCACCGCACCATACCGCACCGCACATGTGACCGCAAAAATAAAGTGCGGTGCAGTTATGGTTTTAGCTAAACCGCACCGCAAAGTGCGGTGCTAAAAATGACCCAAAACCGGACCGCACCGCGAACACCCCACTGATAAACCAAATGTACCTTTTAACATCAAGCATATTAATATTAAGCCAAAACTTATTATACACAACTGTAGTTACCATACACACACAATTTGAATTTAAATCATGACAAATTGTGGGTTTCAATTAACTCAACTGCTAAAGTCTTTAATGGTTGAATAAGAGATTTGGAGTTCAATCCTAGCTTACACTAAAAACCGATTGATATCTTAATCTGATAATAAAGAGCTATTATTAAGAGCAAACGCCATAGGTTAAAAAAATCTCTAAAAAAAAATCATGGCAGATTACGTATGTGTTTGGTTGTGTGAAACAGAATGTGTAATAAACACTACTCTTAATATTAACAATAAATCATCATTGTGTATAACAACCCATAATGTAATATTAACATATTCAACATGATTATGTTACAAATCATATTATAATGTCTCATTCTCACAAACAAACAAAAAAATTGGTCATAGGTAGTCCAAGCCTTCAAAATGTTGGGTCATAAGAAAAATCAATCAATAAATATTTTAATCAATCCCCAAACAATATTATCACTAAAATTACTAAGCCAAGGTATAAATTAGAACGTACACAAAAATTAATTTACATATAACACTTTTCCATCAAAGAGAAAGAACTACCTGATATATTCTCTCAGGGAATTTAATGTAAAAACCTTCATTCACTCTGAATATAGATGTGTCCTTCTTAGGAGATGTGGGCTGGACCATAAATCCAATGAACATACTTGGAGATACTTACGCCTTTTTTATTTTTTTAACCATAGCTGAAGATTCCGTGACTCAAACCAAAACAAACACACAAATAAAAAAAGAAGAAAATTCGTATGAATAATTATTACCCTGTTGCAAAGAATCTTCTGATTGCTTTAATAATTATTCATGCTATTACAATTTTTTTTTTTTTAATTTACTTTTAAAATAAATAAATTCATGGGTTACATTTTACTGACAATTTATATAAGTCACTGGGTTTGGTTTGGTCTTTCCAATCCATAAGCTAGAAGTGGTATTGTATAATTTTTATTCAACCACTGGGTCATAGGTTCATTGCACATAAATTATGATCTAGTCTCTGTAGTCCGCATTTATGGATGCAGTCACTAAATCTCTATTATTCTCCATTGATTCCCTGCTGATTCTGCTTTGTTTTCATTGTGTTATATCTAAAGACAGTTTCCTGTGCATCAATAGAGAGAGAGAGAGAGAGGCAAGTATGAAGTAATGGCAGTCAAATAAGCTTATTCAGCTCCATTTATTCCACACTAATAATTCTTATATTAACAAGTCTCGCTCTTATAAGTTGTAACATTAAACTGTTACAAAACAATGGCACACTACATTTTGATCGGTTGTGTGCCCAAAGAAAAGTAGTACCTGCAGGCTGCAATATTATGCTTGCTACTATTACCCAAAAATGGTTCTGATTATGCAAATCACATTGCTCAGTCTGGGGTATTGTATTGTATTGTTGTTTGAGGGTGATTATATTTACATCACTCCTGTTGTGGATCAGCTTCTATTTCTTTTGCTAATTCCTGGGTCAACATGTCTGCCCGATCATCTTGTCCACCTGCAAAGCTGTAGACCCGAAATGCAAGTTGGAAAACCCTCCAGAGCATCTTTAAATGTGCCTTCGCTTGGTCTTCAGTTTTGGATCTATTTTCTGCCTTGGCAGTTGAATTTGCATCTCTCCTTTCCTATAGCAAAAGCCAAAATATCATATACAAACTAATATTTAACTTATAAATTTGATAACCTAAGTAATAACTAATAAGTTAAACATTTTACCTTAAGTGCTAACTCTATGCAGCTTGAAGAAACATCAACCATAGATTCTTTAATTTGCACCAAAATATTAAAGTCAAAATGAATATTGTGACTCTGCAGCCGCTTGGACTCTTCATCTTTGGTTCTTTCTAATGCATCCACTTCCCCCTTGATCTGTTTGCAATAAATTTATCAGGTATGTGAAGAAAGTGCCCCGAGTAAAATTTTGGTTCATCCTTAGTCCTAAGAGTTTACCTTATTGAAGTATGATTCAACCTTGTCAAGAAGCTGGTTCAAAGGAGACATTATTTTCCAGTTCTGCAGTGTAGTAACTATTCCTTCCAATTTTATGTATAGTGCGGCTGCAATCCTCAATGATTCGAGCTTCTTCGTGGGAAAACCTTCAAACCTTGCTAGCACCTGCATTACAAGGAATAGAGGGCTTTAGTTTCAAATAACCAAGATGGAACAGGATTAATAGATTGAACTATATGAAATGAGAACTCACCTGGGTCTCATCAGTCAATTTCTCCAAATGTTGTTCTACATATTTGTGGAATTTAATAAGCTCAGCCATGTCCTTTGTTTGAAAGGAATTAAGTGCAATTTTAACTTCCACAATTGCTTTTGCATGCTTCTGAACATCTTCTTCAATTTGTTGAAAATATGCTGACCTAAGAAAATAAAGAAGGAAATTAGTGGCAGGAAAGAGACTAATCTTTTTTGTCTGGTCAAGACCATAACTACTACCAATGGACCAGGCTGCATTTGTAGTTTGGGGTTGTGGAAAGAAGACCTTTTTGTCATCTCTGCTAGTGCATCAGCCATTCCCTTTTGTCCCCCAGCAGAACCTCCTACCTGAGTTTTACTCCCCCTTGTAAGTTTGTCCTTTAAACTTGAGCCTTCAACCTTTCCTTTCAGAACCCGATACATGTTGCCCATATGGGTTGATCTCTTAAGTTTGGTAGTTACCTTCTTTGGGCGTAAGGCCTTTATGACACCGGGTGGTGGAGGAGGTGGTGCTGCGGCTCCCTTTGTCAATGGCATGGGAGGTGGTGGCATTGGCACAGATCCTTTAGAAGGTGGAATGGGTGGTGGTGGTGGAGGTGGGGTTGCAGAAGGATTAACAGATGGACTGGCTGGTGGTGACGGAAAAGTTGGAGGTGAATTGTAATGTGGTGTTGATGGAGGGGTTGGGGGTGGTACTGCTATTGACCTTCTTGCTTTGGGCATAATATTTGAAATATCTTGCAAAGTGTTTGTTTCTTTGGAATTATTTGGCCTCTCATGACTTTCTCTTTCTGGTGATTCTTCAACAACTTCTTTCATTTCTGAATTATGGTCAATGGCAGCCTTGTTTTTCCCTTCAATGGACCTGGAACCATGAGCTGATACACTGGGGGACATTTTGAATGAGAGACTCTTCATGTCAGTGGACATCAAACTCCCTACTGCCTGAAGTCTGAGAGGCAAAAGAAGAGGTCGGGAGCTGGAGACATTAGCAAAGTTACCAAGTTTGATAGCATAGGTCATCTCAGGAGGAATTGAAGTTGGGGTATCTGGGGAAGGGCA
Organism: Notholithocarpus densiflorus; assembly: GCA_030021035.2. NCBI lineage: Eukaryota > Viridiplantae > Streptophyta > Magnoliopsida > Fagales > Fagaceae > Notholithocarpus > Notholithocarpus densiflorus. The sequence goes on along the minus strand of JARYZH020001138.1, from coordinate 12,865 downwards.
GTAGATTCTGTTTTGTGAATAAGATTTATGTAAACCATCCCCAATAGTGGATTCTTGTAACCTTTCATTATTGTCCTCGTCTTCTTCCATCACATCGAACATTTTTTTTGCTATGTTAGTCATGGAATTGAGCTTTGCCTGCACAAGTCCACCTTCAATACAATAAACTTATCAGTTTCCAATAAGAGAGTTTCTACATTTTCTGACACTAGCTTTCACAGAAATTAAGTTATCCTACCAAGTTGCTCCAAACTGATGTCCTCCAAGCTGTCTTCGGTCTCATCCCCGGCATTGGTTATCCACTTGTGGTTCTTTTCCCATGAATCTCCAATACATCTCAAAGCATTATAAAATTGGGCCAATCCCTGTGTAAGTTGTTTTTATTAGTTTATAGATTCATGCAATCAGGAATAATATTTGCTAAGTGTCTTTGAGTAATTTATGGTCTTGGTAAGTGAACCTGATTTATTGAAGTTTCTTTCTTTTCTGAATTCAGATTGCAGGGAACAACATTAGGGTACAGATTATGGAGATCCTCTATGGTTCCCATCAACAACTGCCAGAAGATAAAAACAGGATAAAAGAAATGAAATGCAATTTCAGATAAATGACTTTTCTGGTAATGGCGTACTGCTCAAGTAAAGAGTTGAATACCTCATAAATGGAGCTTGAACACTCACAAGGAGGAAGGTCAATGATGTCTCTAAAGGTTAGTATCTTCTTCCGGAGCTCTATCATCAGCATTAAATTTTGTCTGCACACGCTTGAATTGTCTATCATCGTTTCTACCACATCTTTTGTGGTGTTGGATACATCTAAGCTTGTTGCCTGCAGGAACAAACATTTCTTTTTTTCAAATGACAATTTATGCATCTAGTATCTTTCAATGTATTCTTATGTAACTCTCACAAATTTGGTTTCACATTGTCAAAATTTTCTCTGTTTTCTAAAAATATTATGAATAAAATATTAAGATTTAAGCATTCGATACAAATAATATCATATTCCATATAGTAAATCCGTATTTACTAAACATATTCCATATGTATATTAAAAATACCTCATTCGTATACCATTAGCCAAGTCAAAGAAAGCACCCTTTTATGTGTCACGACGAAAAAGGGAAAGGAAACATATAAAAGTAATTGAAAAAGGGAAAGGAAACATATAAAAGTAATTTGTTTTTAATAGAAATGCATAAATCAAGAAAGATACATAATTTTTTACATATTAAATAGACATGCTACAAAGTAACCCACTAACTGTTATCCAAATTCCAATGACAGGGATTGCCATTATGATTATACACATAGGGTCTACAAGCTGATTTACAACCCAAATAATCCAATGGAACAGCATAAGTTATCATATAAAGTAAAGTACTACATCGTATCAAAAAAAAAAAAAAAAAGTAAAGTACTACAATTAACACATTCTTAGACCATAAGCCAAAAGTGGGGGATAAAAAAGAAGGGAACCACTAATATTAGAGTGTTGTGATTCAAGAATGGTCAACTGGATATAGTGGAGCAGACAATTGTTGACCTTCATTGGGGAAAATCTTCATATTCTTCAAGTTCTTAGATGATTTTTTGAGAGGGGTTGAAGTCATTTCTACTTCAGAAGAAGAAGAAGAAGAAGAAGAAGAAGAAGGATGGTGATGGAGGCAAAGAAGAGTAGCAATGGATTTGACTATGAGTTCAAACATCATTCTCTTCACTAACTTTCTCTTTGGAGGAATTAAGCCACCTTTCTTTGGTTTGAACCATGGCTCAACTTCAGCTCCCACCATTTTTTCATCCATGTTCAGCTCCATCTCTAAAGCCTTAAGCTTATATGGGTGTGGTTTGAGAGTACTTTGAAGTAAGTTAGTAAGGGCTTTGAAGTTGTTGAAAACAAAAGGGTACCAAGTGAAGAGGAAGCTTGAGAATGAGAGCACAACAACACAAATACCCAATAAATAAGAGGTATTATGGGTTTATTGGCATTAAGTCACAAATCACAATCTGGAAAGTTAATGACAGCTTGCAGTTTTATAATACGTGGTTTATAAGGTGGGCTCCTAATAATAGACTTTTTGAGCATAAATTAACTAGATTCTTTGACCCACTTGTTAATTCTATTCTTCTAGATCAAAGATAAGGTTGTCTACTTTTTTATGACTCATAACTCATAAGTACCCCTACATGTAGGAATTGGAAGATTTGGAATCCTAAAGTAGCCTTTGCATCCCTAAAGTTTACATGTCCCATAGAGTGAAATTTAATTACAGCTCTCAAAAGTTCATGAATGATATTAAAATGCATGCCAGTGGATATTAAAGTAAGACTTTCAAGGCTAATTCAAGCTGATCCTAAATGCTATGAACTGGATTTACTGGTGCTATCAATATCATAGCATTCAGGATATTATTTATCTATCATGATCGAAGAAAATTACTATATTATAAAGTTTTCCAAGAATTTCCAAGGGTTATATATACACTATAGTTACCTTTATTTGAGATTGTAATTATTTCAATGGTTTTTTAACTATTTTGCTAAGAAATATACAAGTAATATCAATTCCTCTTCTCTTGGGGCTAAACGGCCCAAAGCTCAGTTATAAAATACATAAATAATATTAATTAAAAAATTAAAGTGACTCATCAAATCCAATTAATTAATTCAGTACTGCAAGTGAATCAAAGTCTAAATGTGAGAGAAAAAGCTACCTCAATGTAATATACTAACATGTGTAAACAATTCAGAAAATGATGGTCAAAGAAGGACACTAGTAAACTTTGACTCAACATTATGATTAGGGACAATACTCCCATATCAAATATCATGATAAATCATTAGTTGTTTATAGACTCAATATTTTTAGCATTGACTGTATCTATTGAATGGTTAGTATGAAATATTTCAAGTTCAACTGCTCCAACCATAGCGAAACGAAACTAATAACTTTGATTTATTCACCAGTTAATGGCGATGAGTGGATTGAAAGAACAATTATTCGACTATTTTAGTTGTATAATTGAAAACTTCACTGTCTTTTTGACCGTGCAATTCCGCCACTCCATTCTATGAGCATTTGAGCATTACTAAAAGGGAATTGGATAAAAAGAATGAATTGGACAAAAAGAATAATTTGAGAATATTCTCTTCAAGTATATATAAAAATGCAAAATATTTGATATTGGCGAAAATGATAGCGTCCGCTCTTGATGAGAATTCTTAATCATCAAATTCTTATTTGACGACAAATTTTTTTACCAATTAAGCTAATTGAAATCCACGTTACAAATTAGTTAAACTATCACCAAAATGATGAAAATGCCTCATTTTTGGATTTATTATTGGTAAATAGTCGAATAAATATGGATAGTTTGGAATAGTTTACCTTCAATTGTTGTTTTTGGACTAATGCTTTGAAAGTATATTGATGAACCTTCTTATACGGCTTCTATTTGGGACCAAACCTCATTTCTATTAAGAAAAAAAAAATCAATTACCAATATGATTACCATAATTTTCTCTTTCGTTCCGTATCAAGAAACTCACTTCCACACTAAACAAATATAAATTAACACATAAAAAGTCACCATTAAGAATTTTTTTGACTAAAAAATTTTCTTCATGAAAGCTATCTTATATATGGGACTAGTTGAAGAGACAAGAACAGTCATGCATGACGACCATTCAACCCAATTAAACTTTTGGGCACAGCAACATCATGTCCAACTGTTAATAACTAGATAGCACAGACAATTAACAAACTCAATCAAAGACAGCATGAAAAAGAATTTCAAAGTTCAAACCTACCACACAGGCCCCCTGGACTTCTTAGTTTGACCAATCCCTAGCCAGGAATCTAACCCTACCTACCATGGCTCACTTCTTCTACTACTAAGTTTATTTTATATTTAATTTCGAACAAAGTAAATTCTCTTTCTTTTATTTTTCTCAATACCATAGCTATAGCTATGTTTGGTTGTAATTAAGAGAAGGAAAGAAAAATGAAAAGGGGAAAGGAAGGGAAATCAGAAGGAAAAAAGAAAAGAGAAAACATTTTCATTTGGTGCGTTTGGATATAGGATGGAAAGGAAGTAAGAAATGATGAATACTTTTGTTTGGTTTACATTTAGTAATTTTATGATAGAAAAAAATATATCGAAAGTCATGTCATATCTCTCTCTCCCTTTTTACCCAATTTGGGTTGAAAGCAAAATCTTGAGACCCAGTAAAAAAAATTCACTCCAAATCAAATCCCTCTTCCCTTCCCTCATCCAACCAAATCAAGAAAATAATTTTTCTTCCCTTCTCTTCTTTTCTCTTTCTTCTTATTATTTTCAATCCAAATATAGCCTAAGATTATGTTTGGTTTGAAGAAAGGGAAGGGAAAAAAAGACAAAAGAATAAGAATAAGGATATGAAAGATAAAGGGAAAAGAAAATATTCTTTAAACTCTAACTCTTTGTTTAGTTGCAACTAGGGGAAGAGAAAGGAAATGACAAAGAAAGAAAAAATAAAATATTTCTCTCATGTATAATAGGAAACTAACACTTTGTTTGGTTTGAAAGGAAAAGAAATCAAATCCTTTCCGCTGTTTGGATAGAACGATAGAAAAAGAAATGAACAAAATTTGTTAAGAAATCTAGCTATCACATTGGTCCACATTTTTTCCTTCCTCTTGATTCATTTTCTCCTTCTCTTCCATTCTCTTTCTTCAAACCAAACATAGGGTAAGAAACACAGTGAAAAGAAATGAAAAAATTTCCTTCGTTTGATTTGTAAGAGAAAGAAAATGATAAAAAAAAGTTATGATTTTTTACATGTTTACGCTTGAATGAAAATAAAGATAATTGTAAAAGTTTATAGGCAAAATTGTAAGTTAAGAACCCTTAAAAATCAAATGGTGAAAAGTGAAAACTAAATGGCCTGTTTAGTAAAAAAGTTTAAGTAATATTGTTTGTAATTTTTTAAAATACGTGTGAATAAAAAAACATGTAAAAATATAAATAATATCATTTAAAAACTAAAAATATATATTTAAGATGCGGCCAAAATATTTTTCTTCTTATTACTTTCTCTTCTCTCGAAGTAAAATTTAAATAATAAAAAATTATTTTATTATTTATCCTTATAAATGGAGTGGTGGGCTCTGACACATTTGATTTTTGTCAGAATTGAATACAAACAAGTGCACGTGAGATAGACGAAAAGTGGTATATTTGAATTTGAACGAGACGTCCTTATCCCAGATTGGGCCCCCGGCGTTGCGGCTTTTGTCAACCGACTTTATCAGTTTATCTAATCTAGTTAAGAATCTAGACCTGCAAATGTTGGAATAGCTATTTTTCTGTTTATGGTGGACTGAAAATAACATGGTCTTGACACTGACTAGTTCTTTTTTTAATGTTTAAACTAATATTTTTCCTGTTGAGTTCTTTTCAGTCTATGTTGTGAATATTTTAAGATTAACCAATCATAGCACAAGCACAGGAAGTAAGTTTAAGGGCCGCGAAAGAATCCACTTATTAGGTGGAAGAAATTTTTTTTTTTTTCAAAATTATGAATAAAAATATTAAAGTTTTGATGTTAATTATAAATATTAAAGTATGGACCTAAATATTTTGATTTTGTGAGTTTCATTCTAGACATTCCTCTTTACTTTTTCCTTCTTGCAAATCACTTAGAGCATCTCCAATGAGTTTTGCCATCACATCCTATTTTACCATCTTAAAAAGTTACTTTATCAATTATACCATACCATTTTACAATACACCCAACATCTCAAAACTCTATTATTTTACCATTTTATTAAAATATTATTTTTTTAATTTTTCTTTATTATTTCTTTCCAACATTCTGCTAATCAGAACCACCAAAAACCACATCTTGCAAATCAGAACCACCAACAAAAAAAAAAAAACCACATCTAGTGGGTAGCAACCAACCCCAGCAACCTGCAACCAAATCCAGCAAAGAAGAGTCTCTACCACCAACCCCAACAACCTGCAACTAGCCACTGCCAGCCACCACCACCGGTGGCAAAAAAACCCACAAAACCTCAACCACCGTGAACCCTTTGTGACCCATTCCAAACGCACCTAAGACCCACGGCCACACCCATCTGCAACCTACGAAACCTCACCTAAGACCCACCTGAAACCCACGGCCACACCCATCTGCAACCCTCGAAACCTCACCTGAGACCCATCTGCAACCCACGGCCACACCACCTGAGACCCACCCACCATACCAAAACCCAGCAAGCCACAAATCACAAAACTGACAATCTGATCTCACCTCCAATGCCCACGAATTCGATCTCCACGCCGATGCCCATGAATCCAATCTCACTTCAACGCCGATGCCCACAGCGGCTTGGTGATTCGGAGAGAAAGAGAGAAGCTTGACAATGGCGCGAAAGAGGGGATGAGAGAGCAAATACCCGGTCTGTAGAGAGAGAGAGGGGCTTGAACGGATTAAAATATACTATTCTGTTTTGGCATAGTGCTACAGTGCTATCTTACATGTAAGATGGTACTATAGCACTATGCCAAAAAAATTTACACTTTCCCACTTTTGGCATTCCAGCTGCTGAGTCCAAGTGTTGCTCAATGCTAAATTTTGTGGACATTTGGCATATCCATGTCTCATTGTGGATGCTCTTATAGCTTGATTGCTATCCACAACATCACGCTGTTGATCAAAACTGCACCAGATTATGATTAGGGGAGAAAAAAAATAGTGTATTCCGTATATTTTTCAAACATATATATATTGTTGGAGTGTGTGTATTTCAAAATTCAAACACTAAGGGGGTAATTGGTTGTGTTGTTTAAACAACACAACACATATTTCCACAATACTTTTCGCCCACACGTATTTTCATAACACTTAAACAACGTTACTAGAACAACATTACCAAACGGGCCTTAAGCCTTTGCTTTGTGTCCTATATTGGTTAGGAGTGAACCTTGTTATGTGTTTATAAGTCTTTTCACATCTTATGTTATAACTTGAAAATAATGAGCTAGGTGTTGGTCTTGGGCTTGAGCTTAGCTTTGTTCATATATCTCTTGGGCTGTATCATTTTTCCTTTTTTTTTTTTTTTTTTTATCTATCCCAACTCAAGCAGCCCGTTGGGCATGCACAGTGACCATTGTAGCAGCCTATATGTCCTATGTTTCTTTGCTATTAAACCCTTCGTTTTCACTCTTTTCTCTTCAGTTTTTCCAGCTACACACAGCCGCCTCTCTCCCTCTGTTATGCTCTATTTTCTGCTCATCTCCATTGAAATTTCAGCATCAATTTTTTGGTTTTAAGGAAAGGCAAATAAGGTTGTTCTTGGTTATTCTTGCTTGGTTGTGCGTCCAACTTGAAGAAATTATTATAGTCTAATCTTGGGGGGTTGTTCGGCCAAGAGAGTTATTTGCACCGAGTTCTACTCCGGGTGGCACAAATCAACCTTTAAGGACAACGCAATTTGCATGATTCTATAGTTTGTGAGATCTTTTTAACTCTATCTATTTATTTTTGTCATTGCTAATATTTTAGGGTTTATATTGTTGAATCAAAACCTGTTTTTCAGATCTATATTTTCCAACAATCTTAAAAGTTCAATTTTGTTTTTCAAAAATGAAGAAACAAGTTGTTGATTCTCTTAAGGTCATTTTGGAAATTTCAAAACTTGAGGCTTTTGATGGAAATAATTTTAAACGTTGGAAAGAAAGGGTTTTGCCTATCTTGGAATTTACTGAAATTGACCGGGTTCTTTATGAGCCTAAACCCAAAGATGATCCTAAAAATATAGCAAAGTGGGAAAGAACAAATAAATTAGGTGTTCATACTATTAAATGTGGTTTATCTAACAAGTTGTTTGATAATTATTGTCATTTTACTTGTGCTAAAGATTTATGGGATGAACTTAATGGTCGTTATGAGTTTGAGGATGAGCGTGCTAAAAAGTTTGCTATACCTAAATTTATGTCTTTTCAAATGATTGAGAAAAAAAGTGTTTCTAGTTAAATAGGAAATTTTTGAAAATTAGTATCCGACCTAGTTAGACAACTCAAGCGTGGCGCTCAAACCCAAAGATTTACTGCACTAGGCCCAGTAGTTTGGGGCCAGATTTTTGAACCCAAGAGATTTTGCCATTTTGATCATATAGGTCACCCAACCATATACTGTGGAGGGTAGAAACATTATAGGCATTAGTGACTGATCCACACAAAAGCCCAATCAGAGGTTTCTTCAGAAAAAGACAACACCAATCAGAGGTGGTACTCCAGTGTGACACTGATAGATTTTTGTGACTTCGTTTATTGTCCGGACCGAGGACCATCCTAGCATTCTTGACACTTCTATTTCTCAAGATGTATTGAATTTATGAATAAAAAATCGCAATCTTCCCAAGGGAAAGAAGTTAAGGATATTCAATCCCATATAAGAAAATTTTTATCTTATCTTTTAGCAAATAATTAATTAAATCAGCAAAAAAATACTAGATGCCAAAGCCAAACTCATGGACTTTTTTATTATTTAATTATTATAGTTATTTGTGCTATCATGTTATTACTTGTCTACTCCAACTAATAATTTGGCTAATTGTCAAATTTGAATCTTTTGACATGATAGAAAATGGAAATTGCTTAGTTCTAAAATGAAGATAATTACAAAAATTTCCATAAGGTTTATTAGAACCTATACTTTTGTGCGTACCCAAAATGTATGGCTATTGGGCTTAACCTCTTCTTGGGCTCATAATTTATTTGTTTAGTGGGCTTTTGGGTTTCCTACTATGGGTGGCTCTATGCTCAATAAGCTCAATTACACTCCTATCTCCCCAAGTCTTTCTCTCTCCCTCACAGAATCACTTCTTTGCTCTAAGTGTTTTCTTCTTTCTCTCAGTATTCTCCCTAGAATTGCCAACCCCTATTCCTCATTCTCATCTCTTATTTATAGCTCAAGATTAATGGAAGGGTTATGATTACTCTTGTGGTGAGTGGAAAAGAGGTCCAATGTTATTATCCTTAAGTGGATGTTTAGGCGGGAGTGGGAGGAGTGGCATTGGAACTACCTCCCACCTGAGGAAAGTCGCTCGACGGCGATACTTCCCAAGGCACTGCCGGGCAGCCGAGAGGCGGTATCCCAAACAGTCGTTGTCTTGTTTGGGGTATATTTGACCGGGCAAGGTCCAGGTGATGAAACATGACGCCCACAGATTAAGAGTATTTGCCTACTGGGCTCGGGGCTGGCTTGAGGCTTGGGCTTGTGGCCCTAGAGGGCTTAGGGCCTAGAGTCGGTCCAAGGGATTGGGTCATAGGCCATGCCGTTGGGCCGAAGTTCAGGGCCCAAGTGGGAGTTGGGATCCCCATGCCGTACAATAGCCCCCCTTTGATTCGTGCCCGGTCCCCGGGAACGAATCAAGGACACTAAAAGACAGGAACTATCCAGGAAGTTCAACGAGTAGATGCTGGATGGTTTAAAAGGCTCATTAATGCACCCTTAAAAAGGCGCATTGCCTCTGACGGTTCGCTCAGCCATCATCATTGTCTGACGGTTCGCGAACTGAAGCGGCGCGCATGTGGCAAATGGGGATTTGTAGGGTTTCCCGCCTACCATCTATTAAATATCATTTATTCCCTTATTTGGCTCTTATAAATAGTTCCTTCTAAATCCCCACTTCACTTTTACATTCTCCACTCTCCAAACTATCTCTCTACCGAGCATACTGTTTTTGTGCGCTCATCTTCCAGCCCAGATCACCATCCCTTCCTAGAGCCTCAGAGTAAGTCCTCTTCGCCTTTCCTCTCATTTCTTCTTCTTCTTTCAGTTTTCTTTTGATCTTAGTTTAGGAATGGGTTTTTCTCACCTCCTATCTTCAGAGGCATCCTTAGTTAGCTTTAGGGCAGCCTACAATGTCCCTGTAGACGTTGATATCGCCTACTATCACGAGGGCGATATCGACCTCCATAAGTGTATCGGCGTAAACACCGTCTTTTTCCCTTTGATGGCTATTCTCGAAGGTGGGGTAAGGTTCCCAGTTGATCCTCTCATTATAGGCACCCTTAGGTTTTATGGTTTGTGTCTCGATCAACTCCCCCCCAACTTTTACCAAGTGGTGAGTTGTGTGAGTAGGTTAAACCACACATTCGGTCTGCAATTAAACCACCACGATATTAACTTTATGTATAGCCTGTGTGGGAACATTAGGTCCGATTATTACTTAAAAACCAGAGATATGCGGGTACGGCTGATATCATGCCTTCCCGACTCTAACCAGAACTCGGCAGGGGAATTTGTCTGGGTGAGCAATAATTGGCTTGCTGACGAGCTCCCTTGCCTGTTCTCGCCGCACGACGTTGGTTAGTACCAAGAACCCTCATTTGCTTTAAGTTCGCATCTTTTACTTAATTGTTTATGCATTGAACTAATCACTCTTTTTTGTTGATGTGCTGCAGAATCAAGAAGGTTCCAACCAGATCTCCAAGTTGTACACGTACAAGATTTTAACTTTGTACTTAGATCAGAAATTTTTGTTCATACGGACGGACAGCTCCGAGCATCCCATTTGATACTCGGCATCTACCCCGTATACTCGACCTGGCAAACATTCAGTCAGGCACTGCTTGTAGATAGCCCACTTTTATCATACATAGATGTTCGTCATGCAAACTTTCTCCCACCTTCATTGACTACTGGTGAAGCTCGAGATCTTGGCCCCAGGTATACCATCTCAGACGACTGTGCACCCGTGCAAGACAAATCAGCGAAGCGTGTGTCTCGGAGCCGCCAAGTCCACGTACCCGTTAGAGTGCTTGACATCCTCACCCAAGTTGTCGAGCCAGTAGAAGCCGAGGCTGATCAAGACGCAGCTATGGTAACCAGGCGGAAGATGACCATTGATCGGTTTATACCCGGCTCTTAGCCCCCAGCCCAACCTCAGCGTGTTGGTGACCAACCCCCCTAGGTCTCCAGTGACACCCCCACAAAGACTCCTTCCCAAGGTAAGATAACGATCTGAGAACCAGTGGGTGAATCCTGGCCACCCGCCATGGTCGGTACCAACGTGGCTTCCTCATCCCGGCCCGAGAATATCTGGCAGCCCAACTTCAAGTTTGGTGACAGTCCTCTACCAACTAATGCCAGCATAAGGATTTAGGATAAGGGCCATAGGGGGAGGGTGGCCCAGAGTTTAGTGCACGGCCTCTTGCTACTCGAGGACGTGCAGTTCTTCATGGACGTGGACGAGGATTCACTAGCACGAAGACTGCAATGGCACACCATGGCGGTAATTTTCCTCTCCTTCCTTTTTCTGTTCGCTCTAATGTGTGAATAATCCCACAACACTTATACCTATTGTTTTTGTGTTACCAGTCCGCGCAGCTGACATATATACTTGGCGAGAGACTGAAGGAGTTTGCCGAGGATGCCGATCGAGAGAAGGCACTGAAGGACGTCGCCAATACCAAAGCTAAGAAAAAGGGCAAGGCTGCTGAGACTACTGAGAAAAAGGCCCAAGCCTCGGAGAAAGCCCGACAATTGGCGGAGGAGAAATTGGTCGAGGCAGAGGACCAGCTGGGGGGTATCAATCTAAAATTGGCAGAGGTAGCCAGCCTGAATTTGGCCCAGGCCGATCAAATAGCTGATCTGAAAGCAGCCTTTGAAGCCTGCGAAAATAAGTGGTATGACGAAAGCTTTGCGGATGCCGAGAAATCCGCGGAGCCTGTTGTCTATCAGGCGCGATTCCATGGGTTCGAGGAAGGGTGGCTGGCGGCCCTCCAAGCGATGGGCGTGGCCGAGGACTCCCCCTTGAGAAACCCAAATCAAATCCCCTATCCAGCTCTTCCATCCTCCTCACAGAGTCAGGCTGATGCCGCGGACGAGAAGGATACGACCAACATGAGGGAGCTGGTCCGAGCAATCGACGCCCATGGGGATACCGCCGATCTTGAGGTCACCAACAACCTTAATGTTGCTAATGATGCGCAAGGCAAGCAGCCATTGACCGAGAACATTCCCAACCAGCACGCCAATAAAGCAACACAACTCTCGCCCACTTATCCAGCCATTTAATACTTAAGTTTTCAACTAGCTTTTCTTTCTCGTGTTTGCTTTTCTTTTATTTTTTTATTTGCCCAGGGTCACCGGGTTGTGGTGGCGGAACAACGTTTTAACTTTTAATTTACGAAGTCTCATTTGCCTACAGTCACCGGGTTGTGGTGACAAAACATTGGTTTAATTTTTATTTGTCTGTTTTAATTATGCCTATGAATGTGTGCTACTAAGTTACTATTTTAGTCATGCTCTTTGACTGTATCTCTCCTTTATATACACACATATTTTAGATGACCAAGTAGCTTAATCCCGGTTTGCCTCTGATTGGCAATTAAAATTGCCCTCATATTTATCTTCAAAAAGCTGTGTAACATCTAGTTAGGCATGGCGGCCGTAACCGGCCCAGGAGAGATCACCTTTGTCTAGAAAGAATTGGCTCCTCGGCGACAATAACCAAACTTGTCGTATGTTGAACCTTTAGGAAGATGTAGGGTAATTCCTTTTCCTGTGATGTGGGTAGTGTCTGCGAGATTGATTTTTGCCCCCTGAATAATTCGACGTAATTGTTAGGCTGCGTAAGATTCCCTTCCGTCCGACGATGAAGACCCTAGCGGGGGGGAAGATTGCCATTAGAGCTTAGAATTAGGTTTCCACCTACCCGGTGTTAAGAAACGACCCGAGGACAGGTTTCTGCCCTTGGAATAATTTGACATAAGGTTTTCACCTGCTCGGTGATGAGAATCGAACCAAGGACATACTTCTGTCCTTAGAGTGATTTGGTGTAAGGTTTTCACCTGCTCGGTGATGAGAAT
>JARYZH020001137.1:0-39633 GCA_030021035.2 Notholithocarpus densiflorus | reverse complement strand
AAAACCCTAGTTTAAAGATATAAATACAACCTTATGCATCCAAACTCAAACCCTAGCTAGAGAGAGCTGAATTTTTACCTAAACTCTTCCAAAACTCTTTTTCTCTCTAAATTTTCTACACACACAGCAGCTAGCACATTTTGGGATCTTCAAAAAACCTCTTTCTAGTGGTTTTAAGGCAGAAACTATTTTCAAATCACTTTCAAAACCTTTTTCAAATAATCTTTACAAAAGCCTCTTTTTATTTTGAGTTGTGATTACCTATGAACTATTGAATCCTTTGATTTCCTTGATATCTCTTTGAATCTTATTGTGTAGGCATTGAGGGGCCAGTTAAATATCAACCAAGTTGTGTTCCATAAGCAAGGTGAGTCTCTCTTCATGGCTCTTCCTTAATTTGGATTTCTAATAACTTGTGTTCTTGTTGTTCTTGTTTTATTTATGTGTTATACATGCTTTGAAATGTGATTTCTTTTGTTTGGTTTTGATTTGTAGTGTCAATATATTTTGATTGGATAGTTGAATGATTGGATATATTGATAAATATGTTTTGACGTGTTAAGTGTTGTTTTTGTTTATTGTTAGATCCAATGCATATTTAGTAATAGATTCTGTTTTATCTTTGATATTTTTGTTGTTAGATTAGGTTGTTTAGTTTTGTATTAGAAGCATGCTAGGTTTTGTTTGATTGTTGTTTTGTTGCTGCTTTAAAACTTTGTTTTTGGGCGTGTATGTGTGTGCATGCTTCAAGAATGCGTACACATACTCGAGGCATGCATACGCATACTTCATGTATGCACACGCATACTCGTGTCCAGAAACCCAAATTTAGGGTTCTTTATATATATATATATATATTTGTTTTGCTTAGTTTTAATCACATGTTTAGGTCTTGTTGAGTCTAGTTTTCACATGCTTAGGTTTAGGGTTGATAGAATAACATGTTTCACATGCTTGGATTGATAGATTGATGATTAGAGTTTATGCTTTGATGAACCACATGAACATTCATAAGAACTTGAACATGCATTGATGTGTATGTGCTGAGGTGTTATGGTGCAGTAAGGTAAATGAAGGTAAGTCATGCATAATTACATGAACATGCATTTGTTTTGGTTGATGAACATGGTGAACTTTCTTGGTTGATGAACATGATGAATATACTTGATGTTAATGCCTTGTTGATGCTACTGTATTGTGATGTGCTTGCTGCCCTTGGATGTATTTTGCTAGATGAATGGTAGGGTTTTTATGCAGTGGATGAGTGTGGGACATTTGCCATGTTTTGCATGTTAGTGTGTGTGAGTTTAAAATAACATGTTAAAGGACCTTTTTATGGAGTTAGGATTTGAAACACAATGAGTGGAGGCCGACCTACAGGTCGAGTGGGGTTGGGTGCCTAATACCTTCCCATCCCCGTACCTAAAGTTCAGTCTTTCCACAAGGGCACTATATATATGGTTCCTAGACCTAATTTAGGTTGCGACTCCATTTCCTTCTCCGCCTCGATCCACTCAACTGAGGCGTACTCTCCCCGTTGCACTCACAATGGCGACTCCATTGGGGATTAAGAGTTTGACTCCAATGTGTTCCATCTCCTAATCTTAACAAAGGCTTTTCTAATATTGTTTTGCACACACTTTCACTTGGTTCTTTTGTCCCTTTCACCCCATTTTGTGATAAGTGGGAAGATGAGTACACTCCATTTGGGCCAAAGTCTTTTGGAGTTCATCCCACCAACTCATAATCTACGTAATTGCCTATAATAGGCTTTGAGTACGTTAACGGTTTGCCACCAATCCACTACGGTCCATTTAGGCCCAAAGTTGGAATCATGGTCCACCTAGTTGTGGGTGACCTATTGATCTATCCCTTTAGCTCTAGGGAGCCTTACCCATAGTGTAACCCTAGATCCAATTCATAGGGAAGTCAAAGTGCATGTGTTTGATCTTTGTTTAATTTAACCTAAAAGAGAAAATTCAAAAAAAAAAAAAAAAGTTTTCATGAAAAGAAGAAAGTCTTTTGTAAAGAAGAAAAGTTTTCAAAATAAATCTTTTGTAAATATTTTTTTTAAGAAGTGGAATTTAAAGAGAGAGAGAGAGAGAGAGAGATTCAAAATCATAAGTATACCATAGACTTTGGAGGAAGGCATTGGGCCATAAAATCATAACATAACCTAGATTTTGGATCAAGATTCAAAAATCTTTTTCAAAATTAAGAGAACCCAAGATCATAAGTATGTTATAGACTTTATTGAAAAGATATTGGACTCATCCATGTTTTGGGAAAATTTTGAAACCCTAAAACCCAAAGACATGGGTAGGCTCACCAAGAGCCCAATGAGGATTAAAAGATGAAATCTTTTTGAACCAATCGACCAAAACCTTTGAACTAGGGGCAAGGCCCATTTGAGAATGAAAGATAAAAGTGGATCAAACTTTTGAAACTAGGAGCAAACCCTCATGAGGGGAGAGAGTGAACATTCAAGATGGGGTTTGTAATGGGACAAGTAAAAGACTTTGATGTATTGAGATAAAATTTGGTCACCTTTTTTACCTTAAAAAAATCCAAAAAAAGAAAAAAGAAAAGATGTGGACTTCTAAATGTCATGCCTCATTTCAAATACAAGTTCAAATAGGTTTCCATGAAAAAATTTCAAAATATATTGGGCTTGCATTATAAATGGGGCATTGATTTTTGTGTTTCAATCCTTTGATGAGACCATTTTCATAAAGCCTAATAGAGCACAAGTTGTGGACCAACCTTGCAAAATTCATGAATAACCTAATGAGGATGAGAGGGCGAGATGAGTGACTTGTAATTGGATTCAAATCCTAAAAAAAATAATAAATAAATAATAAATAAAAAGAAGCAATGAGAGAGAAAAAGAAAGAAATGAAGTTGGGCTTGGATCCCAATGAGGAAAGAAGAGAATATGAGAGATGTGAATGATATTGTAACGTCCCAAATTTTTTTTTTTTTTTTTTTTTTAATATTAGATTTTTATGGATCCCACGTGCCCCCACCTACCCCACCATTCCCCACCACACATTCTCACACTATCACTTTATCTCTTTGCTCGGCCATTCATCTTCTTCCTCATTTGTTTTCTTTCTTTTTCTCACCAACACACAAACACTTCCTCACACTCTCCCACCGTTGCCACTCCATACCACAATCTCCACCATCATTTTCTGGCAAGATCACCGGAAAATCCTTAAGAACCTCTAAGCACCTTCACATCTTTTATTTGAGAAAAGTTTCTAATCTCTTTAGTGGGATTTTATACTTTTGCTTGAGGTTATTTTTATCTATGCTTTGATAATGATACCCATGTGACTTATGAGGTTTGGAAGTGATATTCATGTGTTTATATGTTTGGGTTTTGTATTGGTGGAATTATTTGATGAGTGGGTTTATAGTTTTTACAATGGTGGCTAACTAAGTGATGAAGATTTGGGGGTTTTGGCTTTTTAATGTGAAATAGATGGTGAATATAATTTTTATTGACTATTTGGAACTAGTTTAAGAATCAAATTGCTTGTCTTGAAGAATATTATGATTTTGGTGTCATGGGTCTCTTGTTGATATTACATAAATCTTGTGGAAAGTACTTATAAATTGTTGAGGTTTTGATGTTAGATATAATACCTTGGATGATTATTGAGTATAATGGGAGTCTATGCCTTGTAAATTAATTGGTTGAGAAACTCTGGAAGTGGAAAATATTATTTGTGAGGATAAATATTAGGCTTGCCTAATTAATTGCTCATTTGACAATTCCTAATTTGTAGCTAGATACAATTTCAAACTTTATGCTTATTGTGATAGGTTTGCTTGATATTGTTTAGGTTATTAAGGACATATTTTATGTAATTGGCTAATTCTTTGACAAAACACACTTTACTTGTATTTGGGTAGATCTAAGATGTGTTTAATACTTCAAGAAACATGTTGTTCAAGCCAAGTATTAAAGCCATGAAGATTGGACCAAGAAACAAGTGAAGAAGGGCTGTTCATTAAAGCTGGACAGATTCCTGACTGATAGCTATCTATCGAGGTCTCGACAGATACTATCTATCGAGGTATCTATTGAGAATTATGAAATTCAAATTTCCAGATTTGATTTTCGGCCCATACTTATGTATTTGTGTAGGGTTTCTTTTCTCACAGCCCTAGACATATATAAGGCTTATTTTAAAGGCCGTCACATAAGAGAATACAAGGAGAACACATGCAAAAGGTGACCGATGCCTTATTCTCTCTGAAAGAAGCTACTGCGTCTTTGCGCCTTAGGGCTTTGTAACCAAGTGCTTCTTGATCTTCATTGTTGATGAAGTGAAGAACTTTGTAGCCAAAAATCTTCTTCAAGTTGGTGTGTTAGTCACGTACTGGGAGCCGTGCATTATTGGTTAGTCACGTACTGGGATCCGTGCAAAAAGGGTGGCATTCATATATTGTAGAGTCTACGGACAAATGTTTTGTACTAGATTTAAAACTTCTTGTTAAGGATATATTTTGTATAATTGGCTAATCTTTTAACAAAACGTACTTTACTTGTATTTGGGTAGATCTAGGATGTGTTTAATACTTCAAGAAACATGTTGTTCAAGTCTAGTATTAAAGCCATGAAGATTGGACCAAGAAACAAGTGAAGAAAAGCTGTCATTAAAGCTGGACAGATAGCTCAACACCTGCGGACAGATAGCTCGACACCTCTCGATAGCTAGGCTATCTATCGAGCTCTTTAGTTGAGAGATATTGTAATCTCGACACCTCTCGATAATTGGTGGATCAATCGAGAAAGCTCTTGTCTACTCGACAGCTCTTCGATAGCTTCTCGATAGCTGTATCTGTCGAAGTTTAAATCTCGACACCTCCCGATCGATCGAGGTTATGGGAATTCAGATTTCCAGATCTGATTTTCGGGCCAAGTTTATGTATTTGTGTAAGGTTTCTTTTCTCACAACCCTAGACCTATATAAAGCTTATTTTAGAAGCCGTCACATATGAGAATACAAGGAGAACATATGCAAAAGGTGACCGATGCATTATTCTCTCTGAAAGAAGCTACTGCGTCTTTGCGCCTTAGGGTTTTGTAACCAAGTGCTTCTTGATCTTCATTGTTGATGAAGTGAAGAACTTTGCAGCCAACACCTTCTTCTAGTTGGTGATTGAAGTCGCGTACTGGGATCCGCGCAATTGGTTAGTCACTTACTGGGATTCATGCATCATCAAAAAGGGTGGTGTTCATATATTGAAGAGTTCAGAGGTTCTGAAGCGGTAGAAGGTTTCTGCTGTGAGTTCATCTACGGGGATTGTAGAGTCTAGGGACAAAGGTTTTGTACTAAATCTGAAACTCCTTTTCATTATAGTGGATTGCTTTTCGGGAAGATTTCCCCCCAAGTTTTTTTACTGTGAAACTAGTTTGTTTCATTGGTTTTCCTGGGTCATCATATCTTGTCTTATTTACTTTTCCGCTGCATTCATTATTGACATGATATTGATGTTTGTTTGTTTTAACAAGTTTTATTCATAATAAATCTAATTAACAACTTGGATTTAAAAACTTGTTAATTCTATCAACCGGGGTCTAAATTTTCCAACACTTCTCTTTATTATAGTGGATTGCTTTTCGGGAAGGTTTCCCCCCAAGTTTTTTTACTGTGAAACTAGTTTGTTTCATTGGTTTTCCTAGGTCATCATATCTTGTCTTATTTATTTTTCCGATGTGCATGATTTTGACATGATATTGATGTTTGTTTTAATAAGGTTTATTCATAGTTAATCTAATTAACAACTTAGGTTTAAAACTTGTTAATTCTATCAACCGGGGTCTAAATTTTCCAACAAGTGGTATCAGAGCGGGTACACTCTGATTGGATTAATTTCCTGAGTGTGATCCTTGACCCCCATTGTCATGGATCGTGGACAATCTCTTTTGATTCCTCCTTTATTTGATGGAACTAATTATGCGTACTGGAAAGTTCATATGAAAGTTTTTTTGCAGGCTCTAGGTGAACAGGTATGGCAAGCTATTGAAGTTGGCTGGATTAAGCCAAAGGAAGCACCAGTGGATTGGGATGAAGCAACAATCAAAGCGGCAAATTTCAACAGTAGGGCCTTGAATGCTTTGTTTTGTGGGGTGACCAATGAGGAATTCAAGAAAATATCATCCACGGAAGTTACCAAAGAAGCATGGACCATTCTTGAGACCACCAATGAAGGTACCAAGGCAGTAAAGATTGTGAAGCTTCAAAGACTCACTAGTAGTTTTGAAGAAATAAGGATGGAGGAGGATGAGACCTTAGGTCCTTACCTGAAAGATTCCATGCCAAGATCACTGCCATTGAAGAAGTGAAGGACATTGATCAAATTCCTTTGACTGAGTTTGTAGGGAACCTTCAAACCTATGAGATGGGATTATGTTTAATGGGAAAAGGTGGAAAGAGTAGAAACTTGGCTCTTAAGGGTATTAGAGGAAGAGATTGAGGACTCTGAAGGTGAAGATGAAGATGAGGATAAGGATGAGAATCTAACCTTCATAACTGATGAGATTATCAAGCTTCTTCAATTTAAGAAAAAGGATAAGGGCAAACCTCTTAGGAAATCTAAATCTTCAAGGAAGGGCAAGAATGAGAAACCCCTCATCCAATGCCATGAGTGCAAAGGTTTTGGTCATATGAGGATAGAGTGCCCAAACTATCTTATGAAGGAAAAGACCAAGGAGTCAAAAGATAAAGGGTTGGTTGCTACTTGGAGTGATACTGAGAATGACTCTTCTAATGAGTATATGGATTAATGTAGTCACGTTATGGCCTTTGCTGCCTCAACCGATAAAGTGATTGTGGAGAGTGCTAGTGACAGTGAGGATTCTTCTTCTGATGAAGTACCCAAGAAGATGACCCTTCAGGAAGCCTATGATAAACTATGCACTGAATTTATAAAATCTGAAAAGACTTCTCATCTTTGTAGAAAAGAGCTTAATGAGGTAAAAACTGAAAAAGCTGATTTGTTAGTCAAACTAGATGAGACTACAAGGTTTGTTGAGACTCTTGTTGTGGAGAACACCTCATTAGAAGAGAAGGTCAAGAATCTCGAGGTTGAGCTTAGTCAAGCTAGAACTCAAATAGAGAGGATGTCTAGTGCAAAGCTTGATGAGGTATTGAGTGCTCAAAAGCCTAGTTCTGATAAGACTAGCTTAGGATATGCTGTTTCCTCCAGCCCCTCCTCTTCCATGGCTTCTGGATCAAGGACTGTTTTTGTGCCCCAATCTGAGAAAGGTAATAAAGGTATGAAATCCAAAACTTATCTAGCTAATTCTAAATCCTTTGTTAGACCTCATGTTTGTCACCATTGTGGTGTTTCTGGACACATTCATTCTAATTGCTTTAACTTGTATCCTCAAAAGCAAGTGTCCAAACGGTCACAGGTTTCCTCTCAAGGACCTATACCTTTGTTTGGAAAGTTATTAAAAGTTTTAAGTTTTTTAACTCAATTTCAGGAGAAATTTAATTCTTCTATGTCCTTTAGTAGACATACTAGGACACATATCTTTTCATCTTTACAGCCAAAGACTCGTGCTGTGTGGGTGAGAAAAGAGCCAAAGACTTAATTGTCTTTTTTGTTTGTCCTCTACTTTAATTCTTTCTATCTGTAGGACTCTCTTTGATTGATTTCTTATTTACTTTTGGAATCATGCTTTCATGCATCTGCATCTTTCTATCATGCATTCATGTATATGCATCTTTCTTTCATGCTTTCATGTTGTTTGTCTGTTTTTGTTTGGTTGTTTAGTTTTTATTTTATTTTATTTTCAAAATAAAAATAAAAAGGAAAAATAAGAAAAATACAAAAACAGTGTGTTTGTGTACATTGGTACTTGTGTACCTTAGATGGCCATTGAAACAAAATTTTCTAAACTTTGTATCTTTTGTAGCTTAGATGAGCATCTCTATGCACAACTAAGCAAGTGAGCTTTGTGGCTCGTGTTTGTGATGAGTAAGGTTAAGTGATCTCTTGTACTTAACACTCGTATCACTATTTTTGACGGGAAGGACTAGAAAATTCTAAGAGAAAGGCATAAATAACCATCTCACCACTGTTGCCCGCCAATCATGAAATGACATTTGTATGTTTCGGCATAGCAAAAGTGGAATGTCAAATGCTTAACATAATTGGGTATTTCTTTTCTCTCTCTTATATGCTCATACATGATTTGCTTAAAAGAAAAATATGCAAAGAAAAATATGCAAAGAAAAATAAAAGAAAAAAGATCAAAATGCTTTATATATGATTGCAAGCGTGTATTCTAGGAGATGTAGGAGTTATAGGATGTACCTCGATGGTGATAGTCCCTATCAAACAGTTATGATTGTGTGTGAGTTAAAGTGATTTTCTCATATCTCAAATCGTCATAACATGTAGACATTTATGCAATCTTGCGATGTTTTTCATACACAACACGTAATATTCTTTGCTACTTTTGATATATGTGCAGGTACAATGTGATTTAGTCATCACAAGGAATACATGTGTTAATGTATGCTCACTAAACTGTCTTAACTTGTTTTTGAAATATAAAATTAATTAGACTTGTTTAATGTGTGTGTGTGTGTGTTTTGGATCCAAGTGCTTAACATTTTTCTTGTTAAAAGATGATTTTGAGAGCTTAAAATGTGGTTTGGATTTTTGATTGTGTAGCATGCTTGATTGCATTCAGGTCTGTATTTTTCTCTTCTTTAAAAAACTGTTTTTAAGCAATCTCGACAGCTACTGGACACCTCTCAACAGCTAGGATATCTATCGAGCCCTTTTAGCTTCTTTTTATCGCATTCTCGATAGCTTCTCGATCCATTGAGAAACTTTCTGGATGCTCGATAGCTCTTCGATCCATCGAGATCCTCTTGCATTCATTTTTTTTTTTCACATGTTTTACATCTTTCTTTTATCTTGTCATCCATAGCATCTTTGTTCATTACATTCATGCATTTATATGGATTCCTTGTGCCCCCTTGATCATCCTTGATCATCTTTATGTTTCTCAGGTGAAGCTTTCTAGCTTCTTGTACCCTTTGTCAATCATGACAAAAAAGAGGAGAAATTGTGGAGAAAATGTTGTTTCTTTTTAAGATTCTACATGTTAGGGGGAGAAATACATGCCCTTGTAAGAGGGAGATGTGTTTCATCTTGTTAGGGGGAGTGCTTATTTCCTTCTTCTTGTACATCGGTCTTGTGACCATTTTTACATACATTGTGCTTATCTTTGATATATATATGATGATGTATGTCTTCTTCACCTACCTCTTCATGTGTTGTTTCTTTTCTCTCTTTATGCACATACTTCTTATTTGATGTATGCAATCTTATATTTCTGTTTCACACTAAGATGCCGTGATGAGTTTTGTTTAAAGTGTTTCAGAAATACAGGTTGTCAAAGTCTTCCATGCTATGAACTCTCTTCTTGCAAAGTTTTTCAAGAGTTTGTGTTCGGGTAGATTTTATTGTATTCAACAATTGATTATGAGTTGAGTGATTTATGGCTTCTCTCATACTTCATTTATTTGTTGTGGTTTTGTCACGGATTGCCAAAGGGGGAGATTGTTAAAGACATATTTTATGTAATTGGCTAATCCTTTGACAAAACGCACTTTACTTGTATTTGGGTAGATCTAAGACGTGTTTAATACTTCAAGAAACATGTTATTTAAGCCAAGTATGAAAACCATGAAGATTGGACCAAGAAACAAGTGAAGAAGGGCTGTTCATTAAAGCTGGACAGATTCCTGACAGATAGCTATCTATCGAGGTCTCGACAGATACTATCTATCAAGGTATCTATCAAGAATTATGAAATTCAGATTTCCAGATATGATTTTCGGCCCATGCTTATGTATTTGTGTAGGGTTTCTTTTCTCACATCCCTAGACATATATAAGGCTTATTTTAAAGGCTGTCACATAAGAGAATACAAGGAGAACACATGCAAAAGGTGACCGATGCCTTATTCTCTCTAAAAGAAGCTACTGCGTCTTTGCGCCTTAGGGTTTTACAACCAAGTGCTTCTTGATCTTCATTGTTGATGAAGTGAAGAACTTTGCAGCCAACAATCTTCTTCAAGTTGGTATGTTAGTCACGTACTGGGAGCTGTGCATTATTGGTTAGTCACGTACTGAGATCCATGCAAAAAGGGTGGCATTCATATATTGAAGAGTTTAGAGGTTCTGAAGCGGTAGAAGGTTTCTACTGTAAGTTCAACTACGGGGATTGTAGAGTCTAGGGATAAAGGTTTTGTATTAGATCTGAAACTTCTCTTTATTATAGTGAATTGCTTTTCGGGAAGGTTTCCCCCCAGGTTTTTTTACTGTGAAACTAGTTTGTTTCATTGGTTTTCCTGAGTCATCATATCTTGTCTTATTTATTTTTCCGTTGTGCATGATTTTGACATGATATTGATGTTTGTTTGTTTTAACAAGGTTTATTCATAATTAATCTAATTAACAACTTGGGTTTAAAACTTGTTAATTCTATCAACCGGGGTCTAAATTTCCCAACATAGGTTCTAGCTAATCTCCTTTGGACCTTGGAGAATTAGACTTTCGCGGGTTGTAAGGTAAGTAGCTTTTTAATGGAATTTTTGGAAGATAACCATGTTGCATAAACGTTATTTTTGGGTCAAAGACATTTTGGAAAATTATTTGGGCAACTATATTTTTCTAAAAAGTGTTGTATTGTAACCCTATTATATATGATTATATATGAAAAGTGCATCATATTTGGTATTGCATTTGAGGAAATGCATGTATTGTTGACATGGAAAATATGAGCATTTTTTTATTTAATCTTTGATAATGAATTCATGGATTTTATGGTATATTGGAAAATTTAAAGATGCTTATTTGGTCTTGTATTATTTGGGAAATTGATAGAAAATCTTTTTGGACAAAGAATGAAGTTGAAAACCTTACAAACTTTATGGAAGTTTTGATTGTTTAAGGTTTTTCTGAAATTATCTGGATATAAACTACGTATTTGAAAGTAAATATAACCTGTGAGCTTTATGTGGTTTTAACAATATGCCATGTGTGATTTCCCGGTGATCTATTTGGTTTTCGTAGTCTTTGTGACAACGAAATCAGATCTAGGTCAGTGCCCTTTCACTTTGGATGACGCGTTCTTCCCTGCTGCCCATAAGGGAAGAGGTTCCTTGATTGTGCGTGGGTGAGGTTGCTGCCCATGGGGCCAAGAGACTGTATACTAAAGAGGACAATATCATGCCAATTGTGAATGAGTGGATCCCCTGATCGGTCTATGTGGTAGTGTGGTATATTTGTGATAAATTACCTTATGTTGGATTTTATGGCTTTGGAATCATATTGTTAGTGCTCACAAATTATAGTATATAGTTTCATGGTATTTACTTTGAGAAACTCTGTGTTTCACTATTTAATTATTCTTGTCACATTATTATTGAAACTCTTTGTAAATTGTTCATCATCATGAAACTTGCATTTCCCCCACCTCCATTAATTATGCTACTTACTGGGCTTTGTCTCATCCCATTATTTTACAAACTTTTTAGAGTAGGCAACAATCGTTTTAAGACAGGTTTTCGTGGCTAGCAGTAGTTAGACTAACTATTAATGGAGGCTGGACTTTTGTGATGGAGATATTTAGATGATGTATATCCTAGTGTAGGCTTGACTCATTCTTTTGTATCTAATAGTGGTTATGGCTTTATTTCCACTAATGGGACAAGTTAAATGATATGTAATTATATTTATTTAGATCTCCATTCTTTTGTGGCCAATCGTCCTTGTAATTATTGCATAAAGCTCTGGCTTACTTTAGGAGTATCATTAATGAAATTATTATGATAATTCTTGATGTTGGTGCTTTGATAACGAATTTTGGATTGAATTGTCAAAAAGGAAAAATCTACAGGTACCTTTAAGATGTTTTTCTCATACTTTAGACCCTTTTAGGTTCGGGGCATGACAGATGTAATTGGGCTTTAAGCATGGGGAAAACAAGAATTTTGAAAGATTGATGTAGCCCATTCTACTTCTAAGTCCAAGATAATGAAATGATACAAGACTTAGAATACAAATGAGGCATACATGTAGTCCACATTTTGATGCAAGCAAAAAAAGTTGATTAAGACATTGGGTCCAAAACTTTAAAAGACATTGGGAGCACATATTTATTTGATCAAATTTTATTTCAGGCACAATAACACTCTCTACTCAAAAGAACTTCCTAAGTTCACTTGGTTTCGATCACCTACCCCTAGTTGCCTAATGGAATTTGACATTATTGTACTAGAAAACATGGCTGGAGTTACTAATGGGACAATTGAAAAGATTACCCAAATGTTGGCTAAACAAGGAGAAATGCTAGCACAATTGGGAAATTGCCTAGGTTGTTTGGAAGAAGGAAGAAAGGAGAAACCCCAACAAGATAAGGAAGGTGAGGATGTTGGGGTTTATGCCCTAAAATTCAATTTATTGGCATGTCATAAATAATTAAATTGTTTAATTATATGAGACTATCTATAAATGAACTAATGAGACATTATCTTAGTCCATGAGATGCATAGTATGTGATTTATGTGAAAAGTCACAGAAAGATATAAATCACAAGTTCTTTGTAAACTCAGAATTTTAGTTCGTAGTCGGTGATGAAATTGGGCATTCATCTGTGAAGACTATAACATATCAACTAAGATGATTTGTCTCGATCATGGAAGTGGAGACTTCTAGTTGATATGTTGATATGTTTTAAGAGTTAAGACATATTGAACTGGACCACTGTGAGATTTATTATTCTCCTAACGACTGCCAAATGAATAATAAATCTCACGACTTCTATTTACATCAACTCTAAATCCTGAGAGAATAATGGACCTGATCATGAGGTGTAGGTTGCTTTGATATATCAGAAGTGAGATCTATAACTCACGATCAAAACCTCAGTATGTTGGGCGACCATATTTAGTGTTGATGAAACATATATTCTCAAGATGGAATTCATAATCTCTTAACGGAGATATAAAATATTCCCTTGAGATAAGTTTAATGGGTTTGGTTATTCAAAGTGTTGGGTCCAACCACTTTAGTAAAGAGTTACTAAAGTATATATTTATGAAATTGGATTTCATAAATATATGATGAATAACATAAAGAGTTAAACCGGGTACTCAAGGATTAACATGTAGTAATCTTCAAAGTGGCAGTCAACATTCATGACTTTGTATTACTACGAATATTTTAATGAATGGGTTGTATGTATAATAAAGTCTTGCGATATAATTTATTAATAAGGCTTAGAGTGCAATTATATTTATATAATGGTATTAAATATATTTAATGGTAACTTTGGACTTGTCAAGAGTTGATAGAAAAGCCCAAGGCCCATTGGAGCTAGAGTCTTATTTGTTCCCTTTGGTCCCATCTCAAGCCACAAACTGAAGCCCAATTAGGTAGGCCCAAAAGGCTAACCTAATTAGATAATCAGTTTTTATTTAATAAGAGTTATTAAATAAAGTAACTACCAAAGTGGTTAAAAAGTACGTAAGATGAAAAGAAAAGAAATCAGTTTTTCTCTACAAGGAGAAGAAGAAGAAGAACTTTCTTTGAGAATCAACGTACAAAAGAACTGATTGAGAGACCACACTTCTTGGGCACCATGTGGAATTGAGATGAAGATTAAAGGTATTCTTAAGTCTTGGTTTTGAATTTCACTACAACAAGGTAAGCTTTCTATTCTTTGTTCTATAATTCAAGGTTACATGTTATCTTTCATGAATGAAGTAGATCTGTGTTTGTTGCTTCCGCTGTGTGTTTTGTATGAGATGCAAAACCAGATTTTCCAACAGAGGAAGATGAAGTTAATCATGGCAAGAATGGGAAGATAGAAAAGATAGTTGTTGAGACCGCCATGATGAAGGAAAAGATGGAAAAGATGCAACAAGCCTTTCGTAAGGCCCAAGGGATGGATGGCCTCTTGTATACTATGGGCGGATTGGGCTCAACCCCATTAATGCCATAGCCTCCCAAGTTCAAGATTTCTGATGCTGAAAAGTTTGATGGAAATGGTGATCCAAGGCAACATATTTGACAATATTTGAGCTTAGTTGGAATGAAGGGATTAAATGAGAAACAAGCTTTGTGTGCTTTCCCTTTGTCTCTCACGGGGAACTCCTTGAGATGGTACTACAACTTGGATTCGAGCAAGACTAAGGTGTGGAATGAGCTAATGGAATTGTTTGTGGACCAATTCATCTTCAACACCGTGATTGATGTGACTTTGAGAGACTTGGAGACTACTAAGTAAGGGTTCAATGAGAAATTTTATGAGTACATGATGAGGAGGAAGAACAAAGTTTCAAGGATGGTTAATAGGCCCAATGAAAAGGATCAGATTAGCATGATCATCATGAACTTGCTTCCAGCATACAATAATAAGCTTCTGTCATCACCAATCAATTCCTTTGCAGAGTTATGTGATTGTGGTATGAGAATTGAAGATGGCCATTAATACTGGACAATTGGACCTAAGTGAAGCCAAGCTTTAAGCCAAGAAAGTGAATCTTGTTTTTGCTCGACCACAAAAGTAGGTGTTCAACAATCTTCAAATGCCTTTATCAGAAGTACTAGTAGTCTTGACTGAGGGAGGCACCTCAAGCCACTTGATCCTACTCCTCTTCCAAATCCAATCCCGCTAAATTGGAATAGAAATGATCATTGTGACTTTCACCAAAGGATAGGACACAAGACAAATAGTTGCCTAAGGTTGAAGCATGAAGTTTAAGAGTCGATAGATCAAGGGGTGATTGCCAAGCCACAACCTCAATAAATGGGCAAGTGAGAAACAAGGAAGAATGAATGAAGGGATGTGCTTAGGGGATTTAATCCATGTGAACACCTTTGCTAGAGCATGAGCCATTTCAATTCTATCGAGTCTTTTTTCATTTGTCGTGTCTTCAAATTGTCGAGTCTATTTAAGTCTTTCTCAATGTTGTGTTGTTGAGTCTTTGTTTAAGATGTCTTGTTAAGCCTTTCCATATGTTTTTTTATTCAGTCATGTTCCTTTGAATTTTCAAATCAATGTCGTTTCACTTTCAATAAAGATGACTATTCAAATACGATGTGTATCATGTGATCTCTTTTTACTATTTTTGAAATGAATGGATTCTTAAAACTAAACATTGGTTAATCCAAATAAGGAATCAAAAGATGTGACTGTCTTAGTTCATTCAATCATAAAGAGCAAGCACGAAAGTGAGAAAGAGGGTGAGAGATAGAGAGAAATAAAAAAAGACATTGATCAAGTGAGAGAGTACACAAGAATTAGAAGGATGAGTGATGAGAGATTCCTTGAAACACAAGACATGAGTGAGTTCAAAGATGGGAAATAGAAATTGAATGAATAACTTGTTGTTTTACATTGATGACACTACAATGATGAGAACTTGATGAGATGGAAAGGCTAACCTAGGTTTGAAAAGACTAACCAATCAAGGTTGAAAGGATGAGAGGCCATCTTCTAATACCCTTTTTTTTATAGTGAGAGATTATTTTCACTTGTTAACCCTGTTAAGCCTAAATGAATTCTTTCTTTATACTCATGCCAAGACATTACCCCCTATACTAGGGTCATGTTCTTAAGAGATGGCGATTTGAAAGAGTTACCCTTAACACTAGGGGCATACTTTAATATTGGAAAGGATCAACTCTATACTAGGGGGAAAATTTTGTGGATGAATGATAGAGGGATATGAAGATGATTAATAAGTGAAAGGATACCATTTTCCCAACAAGGGGAATGGAAAAATAAAAAGAGAGAAAAACAAAGGAAAGAAAAAGAAAAGAAAAAAGGGAGATACAAGAAAAGAAGAAAGGAAAAGGAAATGGAATTGAGAATCAAAATGGACAATGAAAAAGAAGAAAACAATGCAAGCACAAGATGAGTAGTAATCCTTGGCAATTAGGATACCTTGAGAATAAAATGTAATTTGAGCCTCAAATACCCTTTCTTTCTTAAGCTTTAGAATCTCAGCCTCGTTACGGTCCATAAACAAGTCCTCTCTGATCAGTTGAGATTGTTTAGCTTTACAAATTTTGGAAAGCTTAGCCTTAGTTGTGAAAAGAAGAAGAAAAATAAAAAGAAAAAAAGGCCTGCTAGGTTGAAAACTTGAAAAGGTAGCCTAGGCAAAAGTTAGGGCATCATGAAAAGAAATGAATAAGAGCCACAAGGAAAATGGTGAACTTACTCCAAGCTAAGGGCAACCCATGAATGAGAATAACAAAGGAATGACCATACAAGGGAAGATGAGACTAGCTCCAAGCTAAAACAACCATGATGAGGAGAAAAGTGACCATACATGAGAGATGAGTTGATTTAGGAGAATACAAGAAGAGAAGGATGAGAGAAATGGGGTGTGCATGCTCAAACAAGGACAATGATCAAGTTTACTAGAGATGATCGAATTCTAAATTCATATTTGGACTAATCAATGAAGATAGTAGGTGATTCATGCAAAACTAGTTCAAAGAGAAAATACATTGATGTGAAAAATCATCTGGATATGTGATCCATTGTTTCTACCTCCTTTCTTCTATTCTTCCAAATTTTCTTCAAGGTCCTCTTTGTATTCAAATCATATTGTGCTCTACTATCTCTGAACTCTTCCAACTTGTTGTGCTCATAAATATTTTTGTCTCAAAACTTGTGTCGTGTTTAGAACTTCATTGATCTAGAGTCTCTTTCAACTATCTTTGATCTCCATCTAGATGTGCTAGGAATTCTAGGGAATTGATGATCATCCAAAGGCAAAAGGTGCATGAAATAAAAATGAGTGAATGATTTTTTTTTTTAATAAAGATGTGCCCCCATAAAGGAAAAGAATGCAATGAACTCATGGCCTAATCAACTCTTTCTTATTAATGCTCTAAGAGAAAAAGCAATTTCTAGAAGTTCAAAAAAAATAGGAAAGGAAAAAAAAAATGAGATGTTGAAAAAAAATAAAATAAAAGGATGAAGATTCACAAAGAAAATGAGGAATTGGAAAATAAGAGAAGGAAAAGAGAGGATAACGATGAAGATGAGAGAGAGAGAGAGAGAGAGAGAGAGAGAGAAGGAAAGAAAAAGATGAGAACGAGAGATTAAAAAAAATGATGAGAAAAAAAAAAAGATGGGAAAAAATGAAGAGAAGATTAAGGGGAATGATGTGACCTATTGTGATTGGTTTAGTCTTGATGTGTTTGGATCTAACCTGATGTGGCCCGTTGTGATTGGTTCTGTCCTGATTTCAAGTTTCAAAAATCCAAAGGAGATTTCAAAAATGGAAGAAAATTTTCAAAAATAGATGGATTTGAATAATAAATTTCTTAAATGATTTTGATTTCCTTAAATAATGAATTTTTCTGGAAATAAATGATGTGTGTCTTGAATGATGAATTCTTTGATGTGCGATGTTGAGTCTCTTGAGCTTTTTTCTAATGATGTTGTGTTGGTGTGCTTATGATGATGTTATAATGATGTGTTGATAACATGATATGTGATTTTGGCTTAGTATTGTAGCCATTGATGTTGTGTTGATGTGTTTTTTGGCTTAGGATAGTAGCTATTCTTGTTGTGCACCTTTGATCCTAGGTTCAAGATAGCAAACCTAGACTCTTTGATGACATGTTGATGATTGATGTTGTGTTTATGATGTGTTGATGTGTTTCTGTTGGCTTAGGATAGTAGTCATTCTTGTTGTGAACATGATATGTTGTTGATGTGATGATAACATGAAATGATGATGTGTTGAGTTTTCTTTATGGCTTGGGATAGTAACCGCGTTTGTTGTTATACCCCTTTACCCAAGGTTCAAGATAACAAACCAAGGAGAATAGGGACTCACAGAATCCAGCGATTGGATTTTGCACCCACGCCCTATGCTTGCTTGTTTGCTTGCATATTTGTGTGTTTGTGTTGTGTGTGTGTGGACTTAAAGTTTATTAACCTAAAAAAGGGTTTGTCTCTTCAGGCTTTTGACTACACTTACGGAGCAAGTATATAGCCAAAAGAGGGGCATCTGTAAACACCTCATTTTATAACCAGTTAATAAACTTTAGTCCCCGATCCCAATGATGAACTTGACATGTCCACAAAAGGTAATTGAATTTATTTTGATAGTTTGGAAGTAATCACAACTTAAAAGTGCTCAAATCGCTTTCAAAACTATGTTGAAAAATGACCTTTGCTCACTATTTTGACCATACCTTTTGATCCACAAATAATTTTTAACTAAGGTTTATTTCATTGGAAATTAGACATCCTAGACTTCAATTTGAACACAAATTTTGTCTAATTTGGATTTATATTGAATGAGTTATGGCCGTTTGAAATCGGGCCATCTAAGTAGTTAAAATTCAGGTTTTTGGGGATGTATGTGTACACATGCATGTACATGCGCGCGCACACCGCATTCTAGAACTTCAGAACTTCAGTTTTTAGGGCCCAAAGCCTCCCTCTTTGATGGGGCCCAGCCAAGACCTTTGAGAACGTCCAAAGACGTCTAAAAAGTCCTAAAAACCCTAGTGTAAAGATATAAATATAATCTTATGCCTCCAAACTCAAACCCTAGATAGAGAGAGTTGATTTTTGACCTAAACTCTTCCAAAACTCTTTTTCTCTCTAAATTTTCTGCACACATAGTGGCTAGCACGTTTTTGGTTCTTCAAAAAACCTCTCTCTAGTGGTCTTAAGGCAAAAACTATTTTCAAATCTCTTTCAAAACCTTTTTCAAACAATTTTTTCAAGAACCTCTTTTTATTTTTAGTTTTGATTACCTATGTACTATTGAATCCTTTGATTTCCTTGATATCTCTTTGAATCTTGTTGTGTGGGCACTGAGGGGCCGGTTAAATATCAACCAAGTTATGTTCCATAAGTAATGTGAGTCCCTCTTCATGGCTCTTTCTTAATTTGGATTTCTTATAACTTGTGTTCTTGTTGTTCTTGTTTTATTTATGTGTTATACATGCTTAGAAATATGATTTGTTTTGTTTGGTTTTGATTTGTTGTGTCTCACCATATTTTGATTGGATAGTTGAATGATTTGATATATTGATGAACATGTTTTGATGTGTTAAGTGTTGCTTTTGTTTATTGTTAGATCCAATGCATATTTAGGAATAGATTTTGTTTTTCTTATCTTTGATAGTTTTGTTGTTAGATTAGGTTGTTTAGTTTTGTATTAGAAGCATGCTAGGTTTTGTTATTGTTGTTTTGTTGTTGCTTTAAAACTGTGTTTCTGGGCATGTATGCGTGCGCATGCTTCAAGCATGCATACACATACTCGAAGCATGCGTACGCATACTTCATGTATGCACATGCATACTCGTGTCCAGAAACTCAGATTTAGGGTTCTTTCTATTTTGTTTGTTTTGCCTAGTTTTAATCACATGTTTAGGTTTTGTTGAGTCTAGTTTTCACATGTTTAGGTCTAGGCTTAATAGAATAACATGTTTCACATGCTTGGATTGATAGATTGATGATTAGGGTTTATGCTTTGATGAACCACATGAACATTCATGAGAACTTGAACATGCATTAATGCATAAGTGCTGAGGTGTTATGGTGCAACGAGGTAAGTGAAGGTAAGTCATGCATAATTACATGAACATGCATTTGATTTGGTTAATGAACATGGTGAACTTTCTTTGTTAATGAACATGATGAATAGACTTGATTTTAATGCCTTGTTGATACTACTGAATTGTGATGTGCTTGCTACCCTTGGATGTATTTTGCTAGATGAATGGTAGGGTTTTTATGTTATGGATGACTATGGAACATTTTCCATGTTTTGCATGTTAGTTTGTGTGAGTTTAGAATAAAATGTTAAAGGAATCTTTGATGGGATTAGGATTTGGAACACAATGAGTGGAGACCGACCTACTATGGACTCAGAATTTCAGCATCATTGGGGAATGGGAATCCGAGTCGTAAGGGTTACAAAATGCAATGTCTACACCTACGGGTTAGGTAGGGTTGGGTGCCTAACACCTTCCCATCCCCATACCTAAACTCCAGACACGTGCTCTAGTAAAGATTAGTTCTTCCATAAGGGCACTATATATATGGTTCCTAGACCTAATCTAAGTCGCAACTCCATTTCCTTATCCGCACCGATCCACTCACCCGAGGCGTACTCCCCCCTTTGCGCCCACAACAGCGTGATTCTCAACATACTTGGACCAATGGCAACAAAATAACACTATTGGCATCAGGTGTGCCAAACACCAAAAACCAACCACCAAACAAATTAAGACCGTTTACCATTTTCCAAACCAAACATCAAAAGCCAATCAACATTAGATGTTTTGAATGCCAAATAAATTTGACATTTGCTACAATATCTTAGAGCATTAAGCATCAAATGTTTAAAAAAAATGTTATTTTGACACATCAAAAAGTTACTCTATCTATTTTAGCACATCATTTTACTATACACCCTACATCACATATTCTATTTTAAGATTGCAACACATTAAAATTAAAAAATAAATAAAAAATATCTCATCTATGTTAAAAAAATTAGCAAAAGCAAATATGTAGAGCACATAGGGACTGACGAAGAGTGAGGCAGAGAGAAAGGGAGAGAGAGCATTGAATAAAAAATAAGCAAATATGTTTAGCACATCTAACCGTACAATCTTATTATCAAAAAAGCTTTTAGCAAATGCCAAATGAATTTGGCATTTGACATATCTCATGAAGGTGATTTTTGTGTGTGTGTGTGTGTGTGGTGTGTTAAATGCTAAATATTTAGCATTTAGCACACTTGATGCTAGTTCTCTTACTTTTGGAATGGTACAGACAGATATGCAAATAACTTTATTCCTATTTTATAAAACTTCTCTTTCCTCAATACAGATCTCTCTCTCTCTCTCTCTCTCTCTCTCTGGGAAAATTTTGAAACCCTAAAACCCAAAGACATGGGTAGGCTCACCAAGAGCCCAATGAGGATTAAAAGATGAAATCTTTTTGAACCAATCGACCAAAACCTTTGAACTAGGGGCAAGGCCCATTTGAGAATGAAAGATAAAAGTGGATCAAACTTTTGAAACTAGGAGCAAACCCTCATGAGGGGAGAGAGTGAACATTCAAGATGGGGTTTGTAATGGGACAAGTAAAAGACTTTGATGTATTGAGATAAAATTTGGTCACCTTTTTTACCTTAAAAAAATCCAAAAAAAGAAAAAAGAAAAGATGTGGACTTCTAAATGTCATGCCTCATTTCAAATACAAGTTCAAATAGGTTTCCATGAAAAAATTTCAAAATATATTGGGCTTGCATTATAAATGGGGCATTGATTTTTGTGTTTCAATTCTTTGATGAGACCATTTTCATAAAGCCTAATAGAGCACAAGTTGTGGACCAACCTTGCAAAATTCATGAATAACCTAATGAGGATGAGAGGGCGAGATGAGTGACTTGTAATTGGATTCAAATCCTAAAAAAAATAATAAATAAATAATAAATAAAAAGAAGCAATGAGAGAGAAAAAGAAAGAAATGAAGTTGGGCTTGGATCCCAATGAGGAAAGAAGAGAATATGAGAGATGTGAATGATATTGTAACGTCCCAAATTTTTTTTTTTTTTTTTTTTTTAATATTAGATTTTTATGGATCCCACGTGCCCCCACCTACCCCACCATTCCCCACCACACATTCTCACACTATCACTTTATCTCTTTGCTCGGCCATTCATCTTCTTCCTCATTTGTTTTCTTTCTTTTTCTCACCAACACACAAACACTTCCTCACACTCTCCCACCGTTGCCACTCCATACCACAATCTCCACCATCATTTTCTGGCAAGATCACCGGAAAATCCTTAAGAACCTCTAAGCACCTTCACATCTTTTATTTGAGAAAAGTTTCTAATCTCTTTAGTGGGATTTTATACTTTTGCTTGAGGTTATTTTTATCTATGCTTTGATAATGATACCCATGTGACTTATGAGGTTTGGAAGTGATATTCATGTGTTTATATGTTTGGGTTTTGTATTGGTGGAATTATTTGATGAGTGGGTTTATAGTTTTTACAATGGTGGCTAACTAAGTGATGAAGATTTGGGGGTTTTGGCTTTTTAATGTGAAATAGATGGTGAATATAATTTTTATTGACTATTTGGAACTAGTTTAAGAATCAAATTGCTTGTCTTGAAGAATATTATGATTTTGGTGTCATGGGTCTCTTGTTGATATTACATAAATCTTGTGGAAAGTACTTATAAATTGTTGAGGTTTTGATGTTAGATATAATACCTTGGATGATTATTGAGTATAATGGGAGTCTATGCCTTGTAAATTAATTGGTTGAGAAACTCTGGAAGTGGAAAATATTATTTGTGAGGATAAATATTAGGCTTGCCTAATTAATTGCTCATTTGACAATTCCTAATTTGTAGCTAGATACAATTTCAAACTTTATGCTTATTGTGATAGGTTTGCTTGATATTGTTTAGGTTATTAAGGACATATTTTATGTAATTGGCTAATTCTTTGACAAAACACACTTTACTTGTATTTGGGTAGATCTAAGATGTGTTTAATACTTCAAGAAACATGTTGTTCAAGCCAAGTATTAAAGCCATGAAGATTGGACCAAGAAACAAGTGAAGAAGGGCTGTTCATTAAAGCTGGACAGATTCCTGACTGATAGCTATCTATCGAGGTCTCGACAGATACTATCTATCGAGGTATCTATTGAGAATTATGAAATTCAAATTTCCAGATTTGATTTTCGGCCCATACTTATGTATTTGTGTAGGGTTTCTTTTCTCACAGCCCTAGACATATATAAGGCTTATTTTAAAGGCCGTCACATAAGAGAATACAAGGAGAACACATGCAAAAGGTGACCGATGCCTTATTCTCTCTGAAAGAAGCTACTGCGTCTTTGCGCCTTAGGGCTTTGTAACCAAGTGCTTCTTGATCTTCATTGTTGATGAAGTGAAGAACTTTGTAGCCAAAAATCTTCTTCAAGTTGGTGTGTTAGTCACGTACTGGGAGCCGTGCATTATTGGTTAGTCACGTACTGGGATCCGTGCAAAAAGGGTGGCATTCATATATTGTAGAGTCTACGGACAAATGTTTTGTACTAGATTTAAAACTTCTTGTTAAGGATATATTTTGTATAATTGGCTAATCTTTTAACAAAACGTACTTTACTTGTATTTGGGTAGATCTAGGATGTGTTTAATACTTCAAGAAACATGTTGTTCAAGTCTAGTATTAAAGCCATGAAGATTGGACCAAGAAACAAGTGAAGAAAAGCTGTCATTAAAGCTGGACAGATAGCTCAACACCTGCGGACAGATAGCTCGACACCTCTCGATAGCTAGGCTATCTATCGAGCTCTTTAGTTGAGAGATATTGTAATCTCGACACCTCTCGATAATTGGTGGATCAATCGAGAAAGCTCTTGTCTACTCGACAGCTCTTCGATAGCTTCTCGATAGCTGTATCTGTCGAAGTTTAAATCTCGACACCTCCCGATCGATCGAGGTTATGGGAATTCAGATTTCCAGATCTGATTTTCGGGCCAAGTTTATGTATTTGTGTAAGGTTTCTTTTCTCACAACCCTAGACCTATATAAAGCTTATTTTAGAAGCCGTCACATATGAGAATACAAGGAGAACATATGCAAAAGGTGACCGATGCATTATTCTCTCTGAAAGAAGCTACTGCGTCTTTGCGCCTTAGGGTTTTGTAACCAAGTGCTTCTTGATCTTCATTGTTGATGAAGTGAAGAACTTTGCAGCCAACACCTTCTTCTAGTTGGTGATTGAAGTCGCGTACTGGGATCCGCGCAATTGGTTAGTCACTTACTGGGATTCATGCATCATCAAAAAGGGTGGTGTTCATATATTGAAGAGTTCAGAGGTTCTGAAGCGGTAGAAGGTTTCTGCTGTGAGTTCATCTACGGGGATTGTAGAGTCTAGGGACAAAGGTTTTGTACTAAATCTGAAACTCCTTTTCATTATAGTGGATTGCTTTTCGGGAAGATTTCCCCCCAAGTTTTTTTACTGTGAAACTAGTTTGTTTCATTGGTTTTCCTGGGTCATCATATCTTGTCTTATTTACTTTTCCGCTGCATTCATTATTGACATGATATTGATGTTTGTTTGTTTTAACAAGTTTTATTCATAATAAATCTAATTAACAACTTGGATTTAAAAACTTGTTAATTCTATCAACCGGGGTCTAAATTTTCCAACACTTCTCTTTATTATAGTGGATTGCTTTTCGGGAAGGTTTCCCCCCAAGTTTTTTTACTGTGAAACTAGTTTGTTTCATTGGTTTTCCTAGGTCATCATATCTTGTCTTATTTATTTTTCCGATGTGCATGATTTTGACATGATATTGATGTTTGTTTTAATAAGGTTTATTCATAGTTAATCTAATTAACAACTTAGGTTTAAAACTTGTTAATTCTATCAACCGGGGTCTAAATTTTCCAACAAGTGGTATCAGAGCGGGTACACTCTGATTGGATTAATTTCCTGAGTGTGATCCTTGACCCCCATTGTCATGGATCGTGGACAATCTCTTTTGATTCCTCCTTTATTTGATGGAACTAATTATGCGTACTGGAAAGTTCATATGAAAGTTTTTTTGCAGGCTCTAGGTGAACAGGTATGGCAAGCTATTGAAGTTGGCTGGATTAAGCCAAAGGAAGCACCAGTGGATTGGGATGAAGCAACAATCAAAGCGGCAAATTTCAACAGTAGGGCCTTGAATGCTTTGTTTTGTGGGGTGACCAATGAGGAATTCAAGAAAATATCATCCACGGAAGTTACCAAAGAAGCATGGACCATTCTTGAGACCACCAATGAAGGTACCAAGGCAGTAAAGATTGTGAAGCTTCAAAGACTCACTAGTAGTTTTGAAGAAATAAGGATGGAGGAGGATGAGACCTTAGGTCCTTACCTGAAAGATTCCATGCCAAGATCACTGCCATTGAAGAAGTGAAGGACATTGATCAAATTCCTTTGACTGAGTTTGTAGGGAACCTTCAAACCTATGAGATGGGATTATGTTTAATGGGAAAAGGTGGAAAGAGTAGAAACTTGGCTCTTAAGGGTATTAGAGGAAGAGATTGAGGACTCTGAAGGTGAAGATGAAGATGAGGATAAGGATGAGAATCTAACCTTCATAACTGATGAGATTATCAAGCTTCTTCAATTTAAGAAAAAGGATAAGGGCAAACCTCTTAGGAAATCTAAATCTTCAAGGAAGGGCAAGAATGAGAAACCCCTCATCCAATGCCATGAGTGCAAAGGTTTTGGTCATATGAGGATAGAGTGCCCAAACTATCTTATGAAGGAAAAGACCAAGGAGTCAAAAGATAAAGGGTTGGTTGCTACTTGGAGTGATACTGAGAATGACTCTTCTAATGAGTATATGGATTAATGTAGTCACGTTATGGCCTTTGCTGCCTCAACCGATAAAGTGATTGTGGAGAGTGCTAGTGACAGTGAGGATTCTTCTTCTGATGAAGTACCCAAGAAGATGACCCTTCAGGAAGCCTATGATAAACTATGCACTGAATTTATAAAATCTGAAAAGACTTCTCATCTTTGTAGAAAAGAGCTTAATGAGGTAAAAACTGAAAAAGCTGATTTGTTAGTCAAACTAGATGAGACTACAAGGTTTGTTGAGACTCTTGTTGTGGAGAACACCTCATTAGAAGAGAAGGTCAAGAATCTCGAGGTTGAGCTTAGTCAAGCTAGAACTCAAATAGAGAGGATGTCTAGTGCAAAGCTTGATGAGGTATTGAGTGCTCAAAAGCCTAGTTCTGATAAGACTAGCTTAGGATATGCTGTTTCCTCCAGCCCCTCCTCTTCCATGGCTTCTGGATCAAGGACTGTTTTTGTGCCCCAATCTGAGAAAGGTAATAAAGGTATGAAATCCAAAACTTATCTAGCTAATTCTAAATCCTTTGTTAGACCTCATGTTTGTCACCATTGTGGTGTTTCTGGACACATTCATTCTAATTGCTTTAACTTGTATCCTCAAAAGCAAGTGTCCAAACGGTCACAGGTTTCCTCTCAAGGACCTATACCTTTGTTTGGAAAGTTATTAAAAGTTTTAAGTTTTTTAACTCAATTTCAGGAGAAATTTAATTCTTCTATGTCCTTTAGTAGACATACTAGGACACATATCTTTTCATCTTTACAGCCAAAGACTCGTGCTGTGTGGGTGAGAAAAGAGCCAAAGACTTAATTGTCTTTTTTGTTTGTCCTCTACTTTAATTCTTTCTATCTGTAGGACTCTCTTTGATTGATTTCTTATTTACTTTTGGAATCATGCTTTCATGCATCTGCATCTTTCTATCATGCATTCATGTATATGCATCTTTCTTTCATGCTTTCATGTTGTTTGTCTGTTTTTGTTTGGTTGTTTAGTTTTTATTTTATTTTATTTTCAAAATAAAAATAAAAAGGAAAAATAAGAAAAATACAAAAACAGTGTGTTTGTGTACATTGGTACTTGTGTACCTTAGATGGCCATTGAAACAAAATTTTCTAAACTTTGTATCTTTTGTAGCTTAGATGAGCATCTCTATGCACAACTAAGCAAGTGAGCTTTGTGGCTCGTGTTTGTGATGAGTAAGGTTAAGTGATCTCTTGTACTTAACACTCGTATCACTATTTTTGACGGGAAGGACTAGAAAATTCTAAGAGAAAGGCATAAATAACCATCTCACCACTGTTGCCCGCCAATCATGAAATGACATTTGTATGTTTCGGCATAGCAAAAGTGGAATGTCAAATGCTTAACATAATTGGGTATTTCTTTTCTCTCTCTTATATGCTCATACATGATTTGCTTAAAAGAAAAATATGCAAAGAAAAATATGCAAAGAAAAATAAAAGAAAAAAGATCAAAATGCTTTATATATGATTGCAAGCGTGTATTCTAGGAGATGTAGGAGTTATAGGATGTACCTCGATGGTGATAGTCCCTATCAAACAGTTATGATTGTGTGTGAGTTAAAGTGATTTTCTCATATCTCAAATCGTCATAACATGTAGACATTTATGCAATCTTGCGATGTTTTTCATACACAACACGTAATATTCTTTGCTACTTTTGATATATGTGCAGGTACAATGTGATTTAGTCATCACAAGGAATACATGTGTTAATGTATGCTCACTAAACTGTCTTAACTTGTTTTTGAAATATAAAATTAATTAGACTTGTTTAATGTGTGTGTGTGTGTGTTTTGGATCCAAGTGCTTAACATTTTTCTTGTTAAAAGATGATTTTGAGAGCTTAAAATGTGGTTTGGATTTTTGATTGTGTAGCATGCTTGATTGCATTCAGGTCTGTATTTTTCTCTTCTTTAAAAAACTGTTTTTAAGCAATCTCGACAGCTACTGGACACCTCTCAACAGCTAGGATATCTATCGAGCCCTTTTAGCTTCTTTTTATCGCATTCTCGATAGCTTCTCGATCCATTGAGAAACTTTCTGGATGCTCGATAGCTCTTCGATCCATCGAGATCCTCTTGCATTCATTTTTTTTTTTCACATGTTTTACATCTTTCTTTTATCTTGTCATCCATAGCATCTTTGTTCATTACATTCATGCATTTATATGGATTCCTTGTGCCCCCTTGATCATCCTTGATCATCTTTATGTTTCTCAGGTGAAGCTTTCTAGCTTCTTGTACCCTTTGTCAATCATGACAAAAAAGAGGAGAAATTGTGGAGAAAATGTTGTTTCTTTTTAAGATTCTACATGTTAGGGGGAGAAATACATGCCCTTGTAAGAGGGAGATGTGTTTCATCTTGTTAGGGGGAGTGCTTATTTCCTTCTTCTTGTACATCGGTCTTGTGACCATTTTTACATACATTGTGCTTATCTTTGATATATATATGATGATGTATGTCTTCTTCACCTACCTCTTCATGTGTTGTTTCTTTTCTCTCTTTATGCACATACTTCTTATTTGATGTATGCAATCTTATATTTCTGTTTCACACTAAGATGCCGTGATGAGTTTTGTTTAAAGTGTTTCAGAAATACAGGTTGTCAAAGTCTTCCATGCTATGAACTCTCTTCTTGCAAAGTTTTTCAAGAGTTTGTGTTCGGGTAGATTTTATTGTATTCAACAATTGATTATGAGTTGAGTGATTTATGGCTTCTCTCATACTTCATTTATTTGTTGTGGTTTTGTCACGGATTGCCAAAGGGGGAGATTGTTAAAGACATATTTTATGTAATTGGCTAATCCTTTGACAAAACGCACTTTACTTGTATTTGGGTAGATCTAAGACGTGTTTAATACTTCAAGAAACATGTTATTTAAGCCAAGTATGAAAACCATGAAGATTGGACCAAGAAACAAGTGAAGAAGGGCTGTTCATTAAAGCTGGACAGATTCCTGACAGATAGCTATCTATCGAGGTCTCGACAGATACTATCTATCAAGGTATCTATCAAGAATTATGAAATTCAGATTTCCAGATATGATTTTCGGCCCATGCTTATGTATTTGTGTAGGGTTTCTTTTCTCACATCCCTAGACATATATAAGGCTTATTTTAAAGGCTGTCACATAAGAGAATACAAGGAGAACACATGCAAAAGGTGACCGATGCCTTATTCTCTCTAAAAGAAGCTACTGCGTCTTTGCGCCTTAGGGTTTTACAACCAAGTGCTTCTTGATCTTCATTGTTGATGAAGTGAAGAACTTTGCAGCCAACAATCTTCTTCAAGTTGGTATGTTAGTCACGTACTGGGAGCTGTGCATTATTGGTTAGTCACGTACTGAGATCCATGCAAAAAGGGTGGCATTCATATATTGAAGAGTTTAGAGGTTCTGAAGCGGTAGAAGGTTTCTACTGTAAGTTCAACTACGGGGATTGTAGAGTCTAGGGATAAAGGTTTTGTATTAGATCTGAAACTTCTCTTTATTATAGTGAATTGCTTTTCGGGAAGGTTTCCCCCCAGGTTTTTTTACTGTGAAACTAGTTTGTTTCATTGGTTTTCCTGAGTCATCATATCTTGTCTTATTTATTTTTCCGTTGTGCATGATTTTGACATGATATTGATGTTTGTTTGTTTTAACAAGGTTTATTCATAATTAATCTAATTAACAACTTGGGTTTAAAACTTGTTAATTCTATCAACCGGGGTCTAAATTTCCCAACATAGGTTCTAGCTAATCTCCTTTGGACCTTGGAGAATTAGACTTTCGCGGGTTGTAAGGTAAGTAGCTTTTTAATGGAATTTTTGGAAGATAACCATGTTGCATAAACGTTATTTTTGGGTCAAAGACATTTTGGAAAATTATTTGGGCAACTATATTTTTCTAAAAAGTGTTGTATTGTAACCCTATTATATATGATTATATATGAAAAGTGCATCATATTTGGTATTGCATTTGAGGAAATGCATGTATTGTTGACATGGAAAATATGAGCATTTTTTTATTTAATCTTTGATAATGAATTCATGGATTTTATGGTATATTGGAAAATTTAAAGATGCTTATTTGGTCTTGTATTATTTGGGAAATTGATAGAAAATCTTTTTGGACAAAGAATGAAGTTGAAAACCTTACAAACTTTATGGAAGTTTTGATTGTTTAAGGTTTTTCTGAAATTATCTGGATATAAACTACGTATTTGAAAGTAAATATAACCTGTGAGCTTTATGTGGTTTTAACAATATGCCATGTGTGATTTCCCGGTGATCTATTTGGTTTTCGTAGTCTTTGTGACAACGAAATCAGATCTAGGTCAGTGCCCTTTCACTTTGGATGACGCGTTCTTCCCTGCTGCCCATAAGGGAAGAGGTTCCTTGATTGTGCGTGGGTGAGGTTGCTGCCCATGGGGCCAAGAGACTGTATACTAAAGAGGACAATATCATGCCAATTGTGAATGAGTGGATCCCCTGATCGGTCTATGTGGTAGTGTGGTATATTTGTGATAAATTACCTTATGTTGGATTTTATGGCTTTGGAATCATATTGTTAGTGCTCACAAATTATAGTATATAGTTTCATGGTATTTACTTTGAGAAACTCTGTGTTTCACTATTTAATTATTCTTGTCACATTATTATTGAAACTCTTTGTAAATTGTTCATCATCATGAAACTTGCATTTCCCCCACCTCCATTAATTATGCTACTTACTGGGCTTTGTCTCATCCCATTATTTTACAAACTTTTTAGAGTAGGCAACAATCGTTTTAAGACAGGTTTTCGTGGCTAGCAGTAGTTAGACTAACTATTAATGGAGGCTGGACTTTTGTGATGGAGATATTTAGATGATGTATATCCTAGTGTAGGCTTGACTCATTCTTTTGTATCTAATAGTGGTTATGGCTTTATTTCCACTAATGGGACAAGTTAAATGATATGTAATTATATTTATTTAGATCTCCATTCTTTTGTGGCCAATCGTCCTTGTAATTATTGCATAAAGCTCTGGCTTACTTTAGGAGTATCATTAATGAAATTATTATGATAATTCTTGATGTTGGTGCTTTGATAACGAATTTTGGATTGAATTGTCAAAAAGGAAAAATCTACAGGTACCTTTAAGATGTTTTTCTCATACTTTAGACCCTTTTAGGTTCGGGGCATGACAGATGTAATTGGGCTTTAAGCATGGGGAAAACAAGAATTTTGAAAGATTGATGTAGCCCATTCTACTTCTAAGTCCAAGATAATGAAATGATACAAGACTTAGAATACAAATGAGGCATACATGTAGTCCACATTTTGATGCAAGCAAAAAAAGTTGATTAAGACATTGGGTCCAAAACTTTAAAAGACATTGGGAGCACATATTTATTTGATCAAATTTTATTTCAGGCACAATAACACTCTCTACTCAAAAGAACTTCCTAAGTTCACTTGGTTTCGATCACCTACCCCTAGTTGCCTAATGGAATTTGACATTATTGTACTAGAAAACATGGCTGGAGTTACTAATGGGACAATTGAAAAGATTACCCAAATGTTGGCTAAACAAGGAGAAATGCTAGCACAATTGGGAAATTGCCTAGGTTGTTTGGAAGAAGGAAGAAAGGAGAAACCCCAACAAGATAAGGAAGGTGAGGATGTTGGGGTTTATGCCCTAAAATTCAATTTATTGGCATGTCATAAATAATTAAATTGTTTAATTATATGAGACTATCTATAAATGAACTAATGAGACATTATCTTAGTCCATGAGATGCATAGTATGTGATTTATGTGAAAAGTCACAGAAAGATATAAATCACAAGTTCTTTGTAAACTCAGAATTTTAGTTCGTAGTCGGTGATGAAATTGGGCATTCATCTGTGAAGACTATAACATATCAACTAAGATGATTTGTCTCGATCATGGAAGTGGAGACTTCTAGTTGATATGTTGATATGTTTTAAGAGTTAAGACATATTGAACTGGACCACTGTGAGATTTATTATTCTCCTAACGACTGCCAAATGAATAATAAATCTCACGACTTCTATTTACATCAACTCTAAATCCTGAGAGAATAATGGACCTGATCATGAGGTGTAGGTTGCTTTGATATATCAGAAGTGAGATCTATAACTCACGATCAAAACCTCAGTATGTTGGGCGACCATATTTAGTGTTGATGAAACATATATTCTCAAGATGGAATTCATAATCTCTTAACGGAGATATAAAATATTCCCTTGAGATAAGTTTAATGGGTTTGGTTATTCAAAGTGTTGGGTCCAACCACTTTAGTAAAGAGTTACTAAAGTATATATTTATGAAATTGGATTTCATAAATATATGATGAATAACATAAAGAGTTAAACCGGGTACTCAAGGATTAACATGTAGTAATCTTCAAAGTGGCAGTCAACATTCATGACTTTGTATTACTACGAATATTTTAATGAATGGGTTGTATGTATAATAAAGTCTTGCGATATAATTTATTAATAAGGCTTAGAGTGCAATTATATTTATATAATGGTATTAAATATATTTAATGGTAACTTTGGACTTGT
The DNA here is from genome assembly GCA_030021035.2 of Notholithocarpus densiflorus. Classification (NCBI taxonomy): domain Eukaryota; kingdom Viridiplantae; phylum Streptophyta; class Magnoliopsida; order Fagales; family Fagaceae; genus Notholithocarpus; species Notholithocarpus densiflorus. The sequence continues at coordinate 7,572 of JARYZH020001137.1, read as the reverse complement.
CAAGAGTTGATAGAAAAGCCCAAGGCCCATTGGAGCTAGAGTCTTATTTGTTCCCTTTGGTCCCATCTCAAGCCACAAACTGAAGCCCAATTAGGTAGGCCCAAAAGGCTAACCTAATTAGATAATCAGTTTTTATTTAATAAGAGTTATTAAATAAAGTAACTACCAAAGTGGTTAAAAAGTACGTAAGATGAAAAGAAAAGAAATCAGTTTTTCTCTACAAGGAGAAGAAGAAGAAGAACTTTCTTTGAGAATCAACGTACAAAAGAACTGATTGAGAGACCACACTTCTTGGGCACCATGTGGAATTGAGATGAAGATTAAAGGTATTCTTAAGTCTTGGTTTTGAATTTCACTACAACAAGGTAAGCTTTCTATTCTTTGTTCTATAATTCAAGGTTACATGTTATCTTTCATGAATGAAGTAGATCTGTGTTTGTTGCTTCCGCTGTGTGTTTTGTATGAGATGCAAAACCAGATTTTCCAACAGAGGAAGATGAAGTTAATCATGGCAAGAATGGGAAGATAGAAAAGATAGTTGTTGAGACCGCCATGATGAAGGAAAAGATGGAAAAGATGCAACAAGCCTTTCGTAAGGCCCAAGGGATGGATGGCCTCTTGTATACTATGGGCGGATTGGGCTCAACCCCATTAATGCCATAGCCTCCCAAGTTCAAGATTTCTGATGCTGAAAAGTTTGATGGAAATGGTGATCCAAGGCAACATATTTGACAATATTTGAGCTTAGTTGGAATGAAGGGATTAAATGAGAAACAAGCTTTGTGTGCTTTCCCTTTGTCTCTCACGGGGAACTCCTTGAGATGGTACTACAACTTGGATTCGAGCAAGACTAAGGTGTGGAATGAGCTAATGGAATTGTTTGTGGACCAATTCATCTTCAACACCGTGATTGATGTGACTTTGAGAGACTTGGAGACTACTAAGTAAGGGTTCAATGAGAAATTTTATGAGTACATGATGAGGAGGAAGAACAAAGTTTCAAGGATGGTTAATAGGCCCAATGAAAAGGATCAGATTAGCATGATCATCATGAACTTGCTTCCAGCATACAATAATAAGCTTCTGTCATCACCAATCAATTCCTTTGCAGAGTTATGTGATTGTGGTATGAGAATTGAAGATGGCCATTAATACTGGACAATTGGACCTAAGTGAAGCCAAGCTTTAAGCCAAGAAAGTGAATCTTGTTTTTGCTCGACCACAAAAGTAGGTGTTCAACAATCTTCAAATGCCTTTATCAGAAGTACTAGTAGTCTTGACTGAGGGAGGCACCTCAAGCCACTTGATCCTACTCCTCTTCCAAATCCAATCCCGCTAAATTGGAATAGAAATGATCATTGTGACTTTCACCAAAGGATAGGACACAAGACAAATAGTTGCCTAAGGTTGAAGCATGAAGTTTAAGAGTCGATAGATCAAGGGGTGATTGCCAAGCCACAACCTCAATAAATGGGCAAGTGAGAAACAAGGAAGAATGAATGAAGGGATGTGCTTAGGGGATTTAATCCATGTGAACACCTTTGCTAGAGCATGAGCCATTTCAATTCTATCGAGTCTTTTTTCATTTGTCGTGTCTTCAAATTGTCGAGTCTATTTAAGTCTTTCTCAATGTTGTGTTGTTGAGTCTTTGTTTAAGATGTCTTGTTAAGCCTTTCCATATGTTTTTTTATTCAGTCATGTTCCTTTGAATTTTCAAATCAATGTCGTTTCACTTTCAATAAAGATGACTATTCAAATACGATGTGTATCATGTGATCTCTTTTTACTATTTTTGAAATGAATGGATTCTTAAAACTAAACATTGGTTAATCCAAATAAGGAATCAAAAGATGTGACTGTCTTAGTTCATTCAATCATAAAGAGCAAGCACGAAAGTGAGAAAGAGGGTGAGAGATAGAGAGAAATAAAAAAAGACATTGATCAAGTGAGAGAGTACACAAGAATTAGAAGGATGAGTGATGAGAGATTCCTTGAAACACAAGACATGAGTGAGTTCAAAGATGGGAAATAGAAATTGAATGAATAACTTGTTGTTTTACATTGATGACACTACAATGATGAGAACTTGATGAGATGGAAAGGCTAACCTAGGTTTGAAAAGACTAACCAATCAAGGTTGAAAGGATGAGAGGCCATCTTCTAATACCCTTTTTTTTATAGTGAGAGATTATTTTCACTTGTTAACCCTGTTAAGCCTAAATGAATTCTTTCTTTATACTCATGCCAAGACATTACCCCCTATACTAGGGTCATGTTCTTAAGAGATGGCGATTTGAAAGAGTTACCCTTAACACTAGGGGCATACTTTAATATTGGAAAGGATCAACTCTATACTAGGGGGAAAATTTTGTGGATGAATGATAGAGGGATATGAAGATGATTAATAAGTGAAAGGATACCATTTTCCCAACAAGGGGAATGGAAAAATAAAAAGAGAGAAAAACAAAGGAAAGAAAAAGAAAAGAAAAAAGGGAGATACAAGAAAAGAAGAAAGGAAAAGGAAATGGAATTGAGAATCAAAATGGACAATGAAAAAGAAGAAAACAATGCAAGCACAAGATGAGTAGTAATCCTTGGCAATTAGGATACCTTGAGAATAAAATGTAATTTGAGCCTCAAATACCCTTTCTTTCTTAAGCTTTAGAATCTCAGCCTCGTTACGGTCCATAAACAAGTCCTCTCTGATCAGTTGAGATTGTTTAGCTTTACAAATTTTGGAAAGCTTAGCCTTAGTTGTGAAAAGAAGAAGAAAAATAAAAAGAAAAAAAGGCCTGCTAGGTTGAAAACTTGAAAAGGTAGCCTAGGCAAAAGTTAGGGCATCATGAAAAGAAATGAATAAGAGCCACAAGGAAAATGGTGAACTTACTCCAAGCTAAGGGCAACCCATGAATGAGAATAACAAAGGAATGACCATACAAGGGAAGATGAGACTAGCTCCAAGCTAAAACAACCATGATGAGGAGAAAAGTGACCATACATGAGAGATGAGTTGATTTAGGAGAATACAAGAAGAGAAGGATGAGAGAAATGGGGTGTGCATGCTCAAACAAGGACAATGATCAAGTTTACTAGAGATGATCGAATTCTAAATTCATATTTGGACTAATCAATGAAGATAGTAGGTGATTCATGCAAAACTAGTTCAAAGAGAAAATACATTGATGTGAAAAATCATCTGGATATGTGATCCATTGTTTCTACCTCCTTTCTTCTATTCTTCCAAATTTTCTTCAAGGTCCTCTTTGTATTCAAATCATATTGTGCTCTACTATCTCTGAACTCTTCCAACTTGTTGTGCTCATAAATATTTTTGTCTCAAAACTTGTGTCGTGTTTAGAACTTCATTGATCTAGAGTCTCTTTCAACTATCTTTGATCTCCATCTAGATGTGCTAGGAATTCTAGGGAATTGATGATCATCCAAAGGCAAAAGGTGCATGAAATAAAAATGAGTGAATGATTTTTTTTTTTAATAAAGATGTGCCCCCATAAAGGAAAAGAATGCAATGAACTCATGGCCTAATCAACTCTTTCTTATTAATGCTCTAAGAGAAAAAGCAATTTCTAGAAGTTCAAAAAAAATAGGAAAGGAAAAAAAAAATGAGATGTTGAAAAAAAATAAAATAAAAGGATGAAGATTCACAAAGAAAATGAGGAATTGGAAAATAAGAGAAGGAAAAGAGAGGATAACGATGAAGATGAGAGAGAGAGAGAGAGAGAGAGAGAGAGAGAAGGAAAGAAAAAGATGAGAACGAGAGATTAAAAAAAATGATGAGAAAAAAAAAAAGATGGGAAAAAATGAAGAGAAGATTAAGGGGAATGATGTGACCTATTGTGATTGGTTTAGTCTTGATGTGTTTGGATCTAACCTGATGTGGCCCGTTGTGATTGGTTCTGTTCTGATTTCAAGTTTCAAAAATCCAAAGGAGATTTCAAAAATGGAAGAAAATTTTCAAAAATAGATGGATTTGAATAATAAATTTCTTAAATGATTTTGATTTCCTTAAATAATGAATTTTTCTGGAAATAAATGATGTGTGTCTTGAATGATGAATTCTTTGATGTGCGATGTTGAGTCTCTTGAGCTTTTTTCTATATATATATATATATATTATTTTAATGTGTTGTATGGAAGAATAGAATATCTGATGTAGGTGAACTATAAAATGATATGTTAAAATAGATAAAATAACTTTTTAATGTGTTAAAATAGCACTTTTTTAGCACATTTGATGTTAATACTCTAACAAATCCTAACGTTACAAAAAAGATAACAATAACTCCTAAAGACTTATTTAATAGTACTTAAGAAATTCTCATTATATATATATATATATATTTATATAGCAATTGCGTTGGATGTGCTATTTTTGCATTTTGGCATAGGAAATACCAAAATGCATGCTCTATTAGATGTATTAAACATTAAAAAAAAAAAAAAAAAATTCTATTTCCTTTCTCTCTCCTCTCAACGGCTTTTTTTTTTTTTTTTTTTTTAATTAGTGGCCTATAGGAAAGATTATACTAAAATTTGGCCAATATATAAATCTTAGACAGAAATACATTTTTTGTCCCTACATTTTGACCTTATTTCTATTTTGGTATCTACTTTTTAATTTTACCACATTTAGTCCCTAAAATCAAAATGATATATTGTTTTTGGTCCCTACCGTCATCTCACTATCGGAAATTGCCTATGTAGCAGAAAGAGTGCACTGCTAGCACACTAAATATTGATGTGGCCATTAAAATAATATTGAAAATGCCACATCAACAACCATTTAAAAAAAAAAAAAATAAATAATTTATCAATTTTAACAAAATAAAATAAAACTAAATTAAAATCCAAAAAATACATCAATTTAGATCTGTGTTCATCTTCAACAAGAACACTAAAGAATACAAACCCAAATTTTAAACATAAGAACACATGCCCAAATTTTGTAGCATTTTCTTGCCCTTTCTTGTCAACCAAACACAAACCGAAACTGATCTCCAGCAAGAATACAAACACAAAACCAACAACAGATGTTTCTTGTCAACCAATCACAATAAAAACAAACACAAACCCAAATATCATCAAGAATACAAACAATAACCCATCAATCCATCTACAACAACAACCCAACAATCCATCTTCGACAAGATTTTTTTATTCTTTGAAACCAAACACAAAATCACAACGATCCGTGATCCGAAACCCAACTATCCGAAACTCAACTCAAACCACCGATCTGAAACCTCCAAACCCACCACATCCACCACCTCCAATCTCTACTTTTATTTCACTGCGAGGAACCCAGGCCGAAGCTCCTCAAGCTTTAATCCTTCACCGTTGACCACCATAGCCACAAACGGCAGTGGGTCCTTTCTGTACTTGGTTTATGGGTTTCAAATCCAAACACCATACAACAATACAAACCCAAAAACACCATTTCAATCTGTGAGCATCACAAACCCAGATAGTATTAGATTGATCTATAGAGAGAGAGAGAGCCGAGGGTTTGTGTGAGAAGAGAGCTTGAGATTAAAAAGAGACGAGATCTGAAAACCATGGCTGCAAAGGTAACGATTAGTGGTCGTGCTAAAGGTGCGAACTGCGAAGTGATCAGCCATGGGACTTTAGTTTTAGTTTGAGAAAGGTTGAGAGAGGAGTTTGTGTGGGTTAGAAAGAAAAAACATTGGAGAGAAGGAGGAGAACCACCACTGGCTTGGATTTAAACATATAATTTAAATTTTACATTGGACACTTTTATATAATCTATAATGTAAATTTTAGATTGATATTGTGTTCATGGGTGAAATCTCAAATTTGTGTGAAAACACAAGAGCTGTTTAGACCCCAAATTAAAATTACAGCTCGATTGATTTAACTCTAACTTAAACTAAGTGCGGAATAGATTAAATGCGAGCGGATAAACAATATAACTACTCTAAGCCATATTCATTAAATTACAGCAGTAAAATGAAAGCTAAAAGAGTAAGGAAGAAGAATGCAAACACAAGATAACACGCCGATGTGTTATCGAAAAGGAAATCGAAGAACTCGACGAAAAACCTCTCCGCCGCCCTCCAAGCGGTAAATCGATCCACTAGAGAATAAGTTGGAGTACACAAATAACAAAAGACCCTCCAAGCCTAGTCTACCCCATGTACTCGAGCCCTCCAAGCTCCTACTGCTAACTAACTTAACGAAGCCTTGTCTTCTCTAGCTCTCCGGATCATGCAATTCAGCCCGATTGCATCCACCAAACAAATGGCTTCTTCCAATGCTTCCCTGCAGCACCAAAACCTCACTTTACACTCAGGATGAGTGTGGTAAGTGTTTGGGCTATCAACCTTTCAAGGATTTGGAAATGGAGAGGTAGGAGTTGAGGAAAACCACAATGGATTGTGTAGAGAATTATGGGTATGACAATCTCTCACTCTCAAGGGTAATGGCTAGGGTTTTTTCTCTTAAAAGCACTCCTCAACATATGTGGGTATATATAGTGTGGATAGAGAGCTGGTGTATCAGATATGACAAATTGGCAAAACAGAATGTTTCGTGAGTATCTCGCAGGAAGGCCTTACCCGCGAGACACTTGCGAAAACCAGCTGTCACCATCTGTCATGACTCTTCGCATTCCAGTTATGTGCTGAGCACATGCTTCACTTCGCGGGAAGGCTTCTCACGAGCTACCAGTGAAAACTTCTTTGGTCTTCAATTTGCCTTGAGTCTTTACACTCTCTCTCATACACAACCCTTACAATGAAATCCCACATAAAATATAAGGTACAAAAGATTGAACAAAATTACAATCAAATTTGGCACGGAATTAAAGCCAATACAAAATAGTTGTAAATCACAACTTTACAGTGGGGTTTGGAGCAGAGGGTTGGGTTCATGGAGTTTGGGCTTGGAGTAGAGGGTTATGATGTTGTGCTTGGTTGGTGACTAAGAAAATTTGAGAAATTTGTTATAAATTTTCTTCTCAATTTTTAAAATTGAAAAAGCTTTTTGGCATATTGTTGGTAATGAGGTGACTGATGCTGTGTTAGATTTTTTCCATACTAGTCATATGGTGCCTAACATTAATTATACTCATATTGTTTTGATTCCCAAAGTAAAGAAACCGGAAAAAATTGCAAATTTTAGACCTATTAGTCTATGTAATGTGATATATAAAATTATTTCAAAAGTCTTGGCAAATAGGCTAAAGTTGATATTGCCACAGTTAATCTCTCTTACTTAAAGTGCTTTTGTACCTGGACGCCTTATTACTGATAACGTGTTAGTTGCCTATGAGACTTTGCATGCCATGCATATTAGAAAAAAAGGGGAAGAAGGGGGCTTTAGCTCTTAAATTGGATGTCAGTAAGGCCTATGATAGGGTGGAATGGGTCTTTCTTAAAGGCATGATGATTAAATTGGGGTTTCCGGAGGTTTGGGTGGATAGGGTTATGAGCTGTGTCTCTACACCCTTCTTTCAGTCCGAATTAATGGCAAAGTGCATGGGAATATCGTTCCTACTAGGGGTATACGACAAGGTGATCCTTTGTCCCCTTACTT